>BFEA01000211.1:1073905-1088931 GCA_003427395.1 Chara braunii | reverse complement strand
CAGGATTTCGATGCCTGGGCTCAGTCTCAGACATTGGAACAGTTCGTACGGTCCGTCTACAACAGGTGGAATGACCCGCAAGGGGCTCAAAAGGCCATCGATGCTATCAACAACCTTTGTTCCCGTAGATTCAAGGATGTTAGAGAGCTTACAGACACCGTAGAACGCCTCCTCGTGGTACCTGGTGTGCGTTTTGACCCGCAGGTTCTCCTAACGGACTACCTAAGGTGCCTACCTACAAAGGTAAGGACCAAGCTGGTTGACGAGGCCTATATTGACCAGCACACTTTTGCTTCTTTTAGTAAGAAAGCACTGGACATAGAGGCAAAGCTAGGATCTGTGCATAAGGCATCCAATGATGGTAGGAAGAGACTGCCCCAAGACTGGAAGAAAAAGGGTCAGTTAATGTTCGTTGACCACGATGGTCAAACGACGGAGATTGACGACTACTCAGATCTTGGGGAGTTCATAGAGCACGATGGGGGTGGTAAGACTTCAGATGGTGGAGTCGTGGCACCCATCAAGGAAAAGGCTAGGGGGACCGGGAAGAAGAAGGTAGTACGGTCCACGTGTCAGGGCGACCAAGGAACACTCGCATGGGTGAAAATTGGTTTAGAATACGAGGTGTGGCGTGACCGCGTTGCTAGGGGTACATGCATGAACTGTGGCAACTTTGGCCACATGTCCAGGACTTGTCGCGGCAAAAAGGTCACAACGAAGGTAGCTTCACCAACGGTGGTGGGCTTATCTTCGAACCCTGTGAGTGCTTCTGCGAGCAGCTCACAGGGAAACACCTCGGGCCACTAGGAGTGTTAGCCGCTCTTACTCGCGCTGAAGTGGTAACGTTGCCTTCCCCACTTCAGGCGTTGGCCAAGGCTAGTGACCCACGTATTGCCCCGCAGACACATWCRGAMCCACYGACGCTCTGTTCGARAGATGTGTCTGAGGCCCTAGAAGAGTTAGAGACTGAGTGGTCAGGGAAGGACCCCAGGGACTCTTGGGCGATGATGAGTGGAGGTCCAAAGGGTGAACATTTCGTGGTAGAAGTAGATGTAGGTGGCCGCAAGATTGGCGCCTTCGCAGACACAGGCTCTACACGAAATTTCATCAGTCGTGCTTGTGTGGATAGACTGTGCTTAGGGGACCAAGTGTAGCGGCTTAGCAGAACTGTAGCTTCTACGCTAGCCAACAAGCACAAGATGGTAGTAAAAGACTATGTCAAGGACGCAGCCTGTTCCTTCTCCTATGGAGGAGGGGAAGTGATCCACAAGATCTCCTTCTTGGTTAGCGACGAACTGCCATTCGACATGTTACTGGGCATGTACTACCTCGAAGTCTCGCAACCACAATTTGATTGGGATAGAAAGGTGTTGATACACAAGTTGCCAAATGGTAGGACCGTTAGGCTGCAAAAGTACAAGGCTCGCAGTCTAGTGGAGAACTACAGCTGCATGTGCGCTTCGTCTTTCTATAACTACTACAAGCAGAATCGCGAGGAGGGCATGTACCTAGTGTTTGTCTCTGAAAAGGGGGAGGCCGTTAAATCACCCCCAGAGATAGAACAAGTCGTCGCTCAATATTTAGACCTTTTTGAGGAGCCCACAGAAATGGTGGAAGGGGAGATTGTCCATGCAACAGAGGTGATCCCAGGTAGTAAGGTGCCTAGAGGACGAATCTATAGGATGTCTCCTGCGGAGTTAGATGAGCTTCGCCGCCAGCTCAAGGAGCTCACAGAGAAGGGATGGATACGGCCTAGTACCTCCCCTTACGGTGCTTATTTGTTCCTAAGAAGAGAGGTCCATTAAGGATGTGCATTGACTATAGGGGCCTCAATGCCATCACTGTTAAGAACGCGGAGCCCCTGCCCCGCATTGACGACCTCTTGGATAGAGTGCAGGGATGTCGGTACTTCACAAAGATAGATCTGAAGTCCGGATACCATCAAATTGCCGTTAGGCCAGAGGACCAACACAAATCCGCATTTCAGACCAGGTATGGTCTGTACGAGTTTGTGGTGATGCCTTTTGGCCTCTGCAATGCGCCTGGTACGTTTCAGCACACGATGAATAGGATCTTTCATGACTACTTGGACAAGTTTATCGTCGTGTACCTCGACGATATTCTCATCTTCAGTAGGACTGTAGAGGAGCACGCTGAGCACTTGAAAATAGTGCTAGGTCTCCTAAGACAACACCAGTACAAGGTAAAATTGGATAAATGCGAGTTTGGTTGCACCAAGCTCTTGTACTTGGGTCATGAAATTTCAGCAGATGGATTGAGGCCAGAAGATGCGAAAGTGGCCAGCATACGTGACTGGCCCAGCCCTCAAACTGTTATTGAGGTCAGATCGTTTTTGGGGATGACGGGCTACTATCGTCCGTTTGTGAAAAACTATAGTACTATAGCTTCCCCATTGACAGATCTAACTCGACTTGACACCCTTTGGGAGTGGACTGAGGAGTGTGAAGCAAGCTTCAAGAAATTGAAGTATGCTCTGACACACTACGAAGTTCCCAAACTTCTTGATCTTGACAAGCTGTTTGTTGTGACCACACACGCTAGCAAATATGGCATAGGTGCGGTCCTTGCGCAACAGGAAGGGCCCAAGTTGAGACCGATCGAGTATAGGAGCAAGAAGATGCCATCACAGAAGTTGGCTAAGTCCACTTGTGAAAGAGAGCTTTACGCCCTGTACCGAGCGCTAGTTCATTAAAGACATTACCTCCTATGAAGGTTCTTCTACGTGAGATCTGACCATGAGACTTTGCGCTGGATCAAGACACAACCGGTCTTGTCGGACGCACTCAAGAGATGGATTTAAGTGATAGACATGTATGACTATCAACTGATCCTATCAAGGGTACGTACAACAAAGTGGTTGATGCGCTATCAAGAAGGGCAGATTATCTGGGCGCACTAGTAACTGAGTTTGGCATATCTAATGACCTCACTCGATCGTTGGTGGAAGCTTATCAGGGAGACCTAGTCATGTCAGAGATCTTTCGTAGGTTCAAGGCAAAGGATAAAAAAACTTTCGACGAATTTACGATGGTAGACGACTTGCTGTTCCTTGATAAGGCGGGGAATAAAAGATTGTGTGTCCCCAGTAGTGAGTCGTTGCGTAGTTTATTTTTAGGAGAATGTCACGATGCAACTGGTCATTTTGGCTATAAAAGACAACAACAAACTTAGTTCAGAGATTCTGGTGGCCCTCTATGATAGAAGATGCAAAACGTTATGTTGAAACCTGCCAGGTTTGCCAAAGAGACAAACCAAGGACTGAGGCTCCGCTTGGGCTCATCAAGCCCTTGCCGATTCCTGGAGGTCCTGGTCAAAGTGTGTCCATGGACTTCATGGATACCCTTGTGACCAGTAAGTCTGGAAAGAGACACATCTTCGTAATAGTGGACCGTTTTACTAAGTATGCAAGACTAATCGCTATGCCAGAAACAGCTAAAACTGACCATGTCATCAAATTGTTTATGGACAATTGGGTTCGTGATTTCGGTTTGCCTACGTCTATTGTTAGTGATAGGGATGTCAGGTTCACAAGTGAACTATGACAGTCAACTGCCGAGCAAATGGGCACAAAGCTCCAGATGACGTCAGGGAATCACCCTGAGTCTAATGGCCAAGCAGAACAGATGAACCGGGTAGTGCAGCACCTGCTTAGGCATTATATTAAGCCAAGCCAGGATGATTGGGACGAGAAGTTACCTCTCGTCGCCAGCCTGTACAACAATGCTGTGCACAACACCACCGGTATGACTCCCAACCAGCTACATCTTGGTTGGAAGCCCAGATCTGCGCTTGATTTTCTGTTACCAGAAAGACAACCTACTGCAGCACCTGGCAGCATAGAGTTTGGTGTCAAATATGAGCAGATGCTGCAGCAGGCCGTTGAACATATGCAGAAGTCTCAAGATGCGATGATTGTAGGGGATCTTAACTGAAATAGGGATCTCAAGAACAAACATAGACGGCCTTCTAACTTTCAGGTAGGTGAGAGAGTCTGGGTGAAATCATCTGAACTGGGACAAGAAATAGGGATCTCAAGAAAACTGATGCCTCAGTACTTTGGGCCCTGGGAGATCTTAGATATTGTAGGGGATCAACCGGATGGGCCTTCATACGTGATTCGCATCCCTGCTCACTTACGGACTTATCCTGTTTTCCATGCGTCAAAGCTGGCACCTTTTTCTGCCACAGACCAATTCCCCTCTCGAAGATCAATGCTGCCCCCAACCATGGATGGCGAAGTGGACATTGACCAGATCGTCGAGCATCGAATGGTGCCTGTTCCTCGACCATCAGGCAGAGGGCGACCTCCTAAACCGAGAATGCAGTACCGGGTGAGCTTCAGACATCACCTCGATCCCAAGGAAGATCGCTGGTTTACACGGGAAGAACTCGTGAGAACAGCGCCTCAAGTGATTGCAGGCTATGAAAGAGAACGAAAAGGGAAGATGCCTGCAGAATAAGAGACTTCTCAGAGGACTCATGAAGTTAAGGAGGAGGGAATGNCATTTTGGGAAGTGGAATACTTACATCATTTTCCTTTTCCACCGGCAAGTCAAATAATTACATCATTTTAAGGACTCCCTCCCCCCCCCCCTCCACCTGTACGCTTCTCCCCATTCGGGTTGGGAGACCCGAGGGGGTGGCATTGATTAATTCCGAAAGGAAGGTTGTACCTCCCCATCACCCCTGTCTGAGTTAGCTTGTAATTGATGTAATATGCCTCCATTGTGCTTGGCCCTTCGACCCCTTTGCTTGGCCCTTTGACCCCGAAAGGAAGGATGTACCCCCCCTCACAATGGGTTCAAAGAATTGATTTAATGTGCCTCCATTGTGCTTCCCTTAGACCCCATTGCTTCTAATCCGGACCTGATTCTACCCGATTTTGTCTGCTCCTCTCAGCGGGGTCAGCTGTCAGATAAGCTTGCCTTTCTAGATAGAGCCTTGCTTATACCCGGCCTTGTGTCTGCTGGGCCCCTTTGAACTTGCCTGTATTTCCGATGCTACGTTACTTCTATTACCAATGATATGTATGGTATAATAAGTCGTAGAAAACCCCGTTGTCTCGGTATTTCTCACCGCGAAAACTAAGCTAAGTTTGATTCTCAGGGAAGTACTTATGCTTGATTCTTTTCTTTGTCGACCCTGGGGGTAGGGTGTCTCCGACAAAAGACCCATGCGGGAAGTTGTCGCAATATCCGGAAATCCATACGGTGAAAGATCGCAGAGTGTTCCGAAGGCTTCTTGAAGTAGATGATCGCCCGAATAGAACGGCCAGTCATTATAGCCGTATTTGGCATAACTTTGGGTCCAGATGCAGCGATAATGACCAGGCGTTTTATTCGGGTACGCAAGAAAAGACAAAGGGTGCTGGTGCTGGTGCGAAGAAGGCTGCGGGGATCGGGGTGGCTTGGGGACTTGGGAAAGCAGGTGCCTGGGGTGGGTCCGGTACTTCGGTGAGGATTAAGGACCTTAGTCAGAAGCTTATGGAAGTGATTGAGGTCGTGTTCATCATCATGTTGAATGCCCTTTTTTTTTCAGTGTTTCTAGAATAGAAACTGCGAGGATCAGTGTCCTCGGTAGGCCTACGGGGCCCTATCTGCAGCCTTACCCGCCCTAAGTGAAGGTGGAGGTGCCCGCCCTAAGTGAAGGCGGGCCTGGCGCGCCAGTTGGTTGAAAGAAACACAGGCCGAGTACCGAAGACATTTCCACGGCCTACCGGGCCTTTCCAAAGAATGCAGGCCCTGGGCGTGATTCGCAGCCTCATACAGAGACAGTTGGGCGCCCAACCGAACGAGGCCCAGCAGCCCAGTAGCTGCTGCATCCAGACAGCATCCTGGGGCCTTCCGGAAGCTGCTGGGCCCAGGCCAGCCCAGCCAGGCTGCGAGAGCTGGCCAGCTCTTTTCCATAAAGGRAAGAGCTCTGGCCAGGCAGCTCATTCRGTCACTTGCTGGTTGGGCGGCAGCGCTGCTGGAGCAAAAGCTCGCAGGCTGACTGCCGGCAGAGGAGCAAGGGGCAACGCATGTGCGGTCGTGTAGGGGAACAGGGCGCTGCTGAGGGGAGCGCCATAGCCAGCCTCCATAGCGGGCTTGGCTTGGACAGAGTGAGGCGCAGGGGTGGTTCTTCGGGTGTCAGAGAGGACAGGTGGGGGTGAAGTCAGGGGATAGGTAAAGGATGATGATGATGATGATGATGATGTGAGGGCACGTACCTTGTATTGGCGATGGTCTGCATGGGCTGCATCTTCAAGTACTTCGGGCTGCTGCTGATGTCAACAGTTGCATTGTCTTTTTGTAGTCTGTAGTAGCTGTGTAGAAGTAGGCTGGGCGCTGAGCACCAAGTSTGAGTGTAAGGGAACTGGATTCTTGTGTTGAAGAGGAGAGAGTGTGGTCTCCATWAACATTGGTTTTCAGTGCTACGAAACTCCATTGGTGTATTATTGGTGCAATGCTGCTATCTGGACACGGTGTGACTATTTGACTTGCAATGTGATGGTGTAATCTGGGATTGTCATCTCGCTGTTGCTTATTTTCCTTGCAAAACCGCAACGCAAGAGACATCATGGCAAGTGGGATCTGCTTCACATTATTTTTTTTTTTTTTGTTTTTCACATAAAAAAAAACATGATAATTTCGGTGCCATATATCATTGCTGAATGAGGCTCCGGGGGGAGGGGGATACCCATGGGCAGGGAGTGCTCACAAGCTGAGGCTCTGGCGACATACCCATGACTAAGAGATTTGTCGTTGTACCTTATAACCTTCTTCACCGGGATACAAGGTACACCCTTATCATGATGAATGTAGACAAGCTGTCTTTCCGGTCCGATACAGTCATGAGTAGGGGTACATTGTGTTCGACGGAAGGCGGTACAACTCCATACTGCTGGATGGTACCAGACTCCCTCCCCGTGTTTGGCACATCATGCAGGTCCAAACTCGTCGGTGTCATGCCTTGCACTCCTCCCATCCTGATTTCGGGGTCGCTTGGGGGGAGATCTGGTCTACTAGGGTTTGAATCTACTGCTCCTATGCTCCTATCGCCGCATCCCCCGAATAGAACATTTGGTCATTTCTGTCCTTTTCGGCGAAAATCTAATCATGGGATCAAGCTGTCTTTTTCACCTTTTTGCACATATTTTCGAATCCGAGTCTGTTTCACCTAATTGCACAGATTCCCGAACCCGAGTCTGCTTTTTTCATCGCGCTCGCTGAGTTTTGAGTGCCTGCTATGAGTCCGTGTGTGCTGGCCTGTGCCTGAGTCTGTGTTCTGAGTCCGGATTCAACGTACGTGTTTGCTCGCCGCGCCAGTTCATCCGTGCCTACCTTCTTCCCCCGAATTCAACGTACATCGTACGATAATTATAGCTTAGCTGTACTTGGTGTATCTCTCAGTCTCAATACAGCTATAATGACCGTACGTCGTATTCGGAGGAAGAAGGTAGCATGAATGTTCGATGGGTAACCCAAGTACACCCATGCCTTTCCCTTCGACTACTTCTGCCAGAGCCACCCGGTCCTTCTCCCTCTACCTCCATGGCCGAGGGTTGCTCCCATCTCCTATCGTACTTCCTCCATAGCCAAGGAGGTCTTCTTCATCTCAGAGCTCCATCTTCCTTCTCCCTCTTGGTGGAGCATCAGCACAGCTATGAGGCGAACCCCGAAACCACCGACTGCAGCAAATGATCTGTACTCTTGCTGCCCAGCCTCCAGTACCTCTTGGCCGGGCACTCCCAGAGTCCCAGTCTCTACCTGGCCTTCCCTGGGAGCACTAGGCGTACTGGATGCTCCTGCCTTATGGCAGGAACATCATTTCGGTCCGTAACTTACCCTCCCTCCAGGTCCGAATCTACATCTACTGCTGACTGCCACACTATCGTCTTCACCCGAATAGAACGCCTGGTCATTATCGCTGCACCTGGACTGAAAAGTGCCCCAAATAGCTAAAATGATGCCCCCCAGGTCTGAATCTACATCATTTCGGTCCGTAACTTACCCTCCCTCCAGGTCGGAATCTACATCTACTGCTGCCTGCCACACTACCGTCTTCACCCGAATAGAACGCCCGGTCATTATTGCTGCTCCTGGACTGAAAAGTACCCCAAATACAGCTATAATGATGCCCCCCAGGCCTGAATCTACATCATTTCGGTCCGTAACTTACCCTCCCTCCAGGTCCGAATCTACATCTACTGCTGCCTGCCACACTGCCGTCTTCACCTGAATATAACGCCCCGTCATTATAGCTGTATTTGGGGCACTTATCAGTCCGGGTGTAGCGATAATCACCAGGTGCTCTATTCGGGTGAAGACGGTAGGCGGGAGAGCAGAGTGAAACAATGCTAAGGGAGAGCTTTTCTTGAAAACATCAATCGAGCAGTTTATAAAGCACAGAAAATATTATTTTGTTACGCAATATTCTTTTTTTTTTTTTAATGCGAAAAATCAATTGAAATTGGATCTGGCTTCAGCTTCAATAGGCTTTGTTTGTCAAAAAGAGAGTCGTGTACGCTTCGCGCCTGCTTCATTACTTTTATTTCGCTTTTTTGCAGTCTTATTATCTAGTTCAACTAGTTGAGCAAAAACTCATACAGTAATTAGGCCGTTGAAAGTATATAATAAAAGTCGAGCAAAAACTTTTCTGATCAAAGTGCTTCTGTGATCTGGCAGTAAGGTGGATCACTAAGACATCGATTTTTCTAGTTCATTCAATTCAGTCATTTACTATTGTATTTTATTTTGTTGGTAAGGGGAGGAGGCGGTCCTTTGGTGGGACATCCATCAAAATTGGAATGATAGATGACCCCCGTGCAACGATGACGTATATGAATCGAGAAATGGAGGCAAGTAGTGAAGGAGAGGATAATGGTGAGAGGAGGGAGAGAACATGGGTGGGTTCAATCTTCTGTTCTTCATTTTCTTCCTCTTCTACTTCTTTTGTCATCACAATTGGGTCTTGCACTTTGAAGTGGACAGTATGATCGTAGCAATTCGGTAGTGGCATTTGGAGTTTTGACTTAACCTGCTGGCGATAGATTATTAAGCTGCCCTAACCCTAATCCAAGATGGTTAGGCCAAATTAACTTCAGATTAGGGGCAGGCTGGAGTTGTTTAGTGTTGATGTGTAGGTTTGAAGTTGACCCAACCCTGACCCAACCCTGACCCAACCCTGGCCCAACCCAGACCCACCCCTAGATCCGAGTCGGGACATAAGTGGGAGATGCAGAGTAGGGTGGGAGAGAGACGTTAGGGTGGCGAGATGAAGGAAGAAGAGAATCGGGCTGAATTGGAGAGGAGATCGGCAAAAGGAAGCTTTCACACGAGGAGGATCTCCGGGGAGGGAGGTGGTGGTGATCTTCTTTTTTTATGGTGAATAAGGAGGAAGCCATATTTGCAAGCGTACGTCACGACAATCGTCAACCCCCTTTACACATACCTATTGGTAGTCTGGGATGGGTTTTCGACATGTTAGGGGTCCCTCCCGGATGGTTTTAATATTGTGGAGAGGCTTGGGGCAACCTATTAGGGGGAGATAGGAGAAAAAGAGAGAACTGAGTCGAGGGAGGTGTATGATACCACCCTTTATATATGATGAGCAATGGCTGCATTGGATGGATGGTTGTGTGATTAGAAGCATTTTGCTTGCATGCTGTGTGGACGATTTATGCTCGACTTCTGCTCGCTTTGTTCAGTTACAAAACTTTCTATTTACCCCTTCAATTACCTATGGTGAATCTTTTTCTACCCTAGCTCGCCAAGTTGTCCATTGCGTTCGCACCCGCAGTGTGATCTTTTGAAGTCCAATTGTCATCGAGGGATGGGGATGCGATTGGTGTAGAATAGAGCAGGGGGCTCTACTTTGGGGGATGACTGAACCCTTTTCGGAGTTGCACGTGGTCCGAAGGGATGACAAAGCCACTCATCAGCCGGACATCTCACGAAACTCTACCATCAACTGCAGCCACTAGGGTAGGGGGTACATAATTTAGTGCACACTGCACACAGGTGGCCATCGTTGTATGGGAAAGGAGGGATTGATCTGGATGGTGAGACTATCAAGGACTCGCCCACGGTCGAGAGGGGGGGCAGGTTGTCGTCGAAAGCGTACATAGGTAGCATTTGCGGTAGCATTTGCGGTAGCATTTGCGGTAGCATATGGATGGTGTCTGGGTCTGCTTCTGAATGTGATGCATGTTGTTCCATGCTTCATCTCCAGTCTTGAACTCACCTACTCCACCGGTCTCTCTCTCTCTCTTATGTTTCTGGCCTCGTCTAACCGCCGTGAATGACCTGATTCATTCTTGTGTTGGCAAGATGGCATGTAGGATTCGGTTTTGAGTGTTTTGTTCGACCTCACATCACTACCATCTTCCCCCGAACATAACACATGTGGTGTAAACGAATACAACACATAGGTTGCTTTCTATTCGAATGCAACACATATGCACTCTATTCGAACAGTTCGTTGTCAAGGCGGCATGTAGGATTCGGTTCTGAGTGTTTTGTTTGACCTCGCATCACTACCATCTTCCCCCGAACATAACGCATATGTGTTGTAAACGAATACAACACATAGGCTGCCTTTCTATTTCGGATACAATGCAGATGCATTCTACTCGAACAGCTGGTATATTCGAATACAACGCACATGCTTTCTATTGGAATCATCGTTTTTTTTTCAAAAACTCGAACAGCTGGTATATTCGAATACAACTCATATGCGTTCTATTGGAATCATCGTTTCTTTCGAAAACTCAAATACAATGCATATGCCTTATGTTCGCGGGAAGTTCCGCCGTGTCTGAACTAATTGCTGCTAAGGCTAGGAGTATTCTATCTTCTTTCTTCTTCTTGCATGTAATTGCACTATTCTATAGATGAACCTATAGCTGAGCATGCGCGATGTGAACTCCGGGAAACAGAACACTGACCGTGATATATGAGAGAGAGAGAGAGAGAGAGAGAGAGAGAGAGAGAGAGAGAGAGAGAGAGAGAGAGAGAGAGAGAGAGAGAGAGAGAGAGNAGAGAGAGAGAGAGAGAGAGAGAGAGAGAGAGAGAGAGAGAGAGAGAGAGAGAGAGAGAGAGAGAGAGAGAGAGAGAAGAAAGAGAGGTTAACACTGAGAGCACAGTTCCCCTAAAATCAGCAGCTGGCATCTAAGAGAACAATTCGCCTAAAATCAGCAGCTGGCATATGAGTGCCTACCGTCTTCACCCGAATATAATGCCCGGCCGTTGTGTACGAAATACTACGAATGTAATGCCCGCGGGGCGTTATATTCGTTCATAACGTCCGGGCTTTATATTTAGTAAAGTCCGGGCTTTATATTTAGTAAATTTGCGGTAACTTCGGTGAGGCCCCAAAATTCTGGAGAAAAAAAATGTTGTCCAGGATTGCAATGCGACCAACTATTGGCTGAGTGTCACTTCAGGAAACCTTATAAACTCGGAAATAAAAAATAAAAACAAAAAATCAAGCCAAAATATGCCCCTTGGAAGTCAAAACCCCATTCAACCCTCTTCAGAAACCCATGTATACCCCCTTTCCCGCCCTTTAAAACCCCTGTATACTACCTCTTCAAGGCACTCTGCCCATGGAACATTCGAATACAACGCCTGAGCTTTCTATTTGAATATAACGCCCGGGCTTTCTATTTGAATATAACACCCGGGCGTTCAAGTCGAATACAAAACCCGGGCTTTCTATTCGAATATAACGCCCGGCCCTTCTATTCGAAGGGGCGTTCTATTTGAAGAAAGTGAGTAAAAACGAAAATGTCATCTTTTTAGGGGAAGTTGCCCGGGCGTTATTTTTGGGTGAACACGGTAGGATACCAGCCGGGTTGCCCAGGTCACCTTGTTTTCCCGGGCGGCCCGGCCGTGCAAGGACCAAAGAAGGTCCCAGCCAAAAAAAAAAAARRAAAAAAAAAATCCAACAAATCTGAAAAAAAAAAATGTTATGCAGAAAAATAAACTGAACAACTTTTGCCTCAGGGTCACATCGAAACTCTTTACCAAATTTAAAATAAAAAATAAATTTAAAAACTATTTTAGTAGTTCTTTAAACTCCTTTTGATTTTTTTTTTCCCGGCCAGGCTAGAGGTCCCGGCCCATTCTGGTAGCTGAGAGCACAATTCCCCCTGAAATCACCAGCTGGCATCTTGGGCTGGGTGGTACATTCTCCCAAACCAGGCCAACAGTCCGTTGCGTGGAAGGAAGAAGAATTCGGTCTCAAAAGCGTTTGCTGGATATAAACTATTATAAAGGTGAGGGCATGGAAAGAGAACAGAACCCAAAGAGGCTTACGACTGTTGAGATCGACCTGAAAACTGGGTGTGATTCCTGCCCTGGATTACATCAACAGTACTGATCAGAGTCTGGGTAACTATGTTTTTTTTTTTTTTTTTTTTTTTTTGTAACTATGTTTTGAGTGTCGGTCAGAACTGGTACTCCATATCTGGGAAGAGAAGAGAATGCCGGTCTACAAGCGAAGATTGGAGACCTGCATCAACAAAACGTAGATCTACTAGAAACTTGTTACAATCTTGGTCATTTCCGAAGTGCAAATTTCACAAGGAAAAACAATGCCACCCGTTTGCGAAGGAAATGAAAGCACTTGCAAAGAGATAAAAGAGAGAGAGAAGAAGAAGAAGACGAAGACGAAGATGAAGAACAAGAAGCAGCAGCAGCAGAAGAAGAAGATGCACACCAGCAAGAGCAATGACAAATCCCTCTTCTCTCTCCACCTTCCTCCTCCTCCTCGTCTTCGCCGATCTTATACTTCTCCCAAATAATAATAATAACAAGGAGTGGTTGAACCAGAATCAACATTCGAAGTTCTTTCTTACTGCCAGCACAACAATAGGTCCACCATAGCCACGGCTTCCCCCTTCACCTTCCTCTCACATGCCAACGTTATGGCGGACTACTAAGGGCTCTGCCCTCCTGTGCAAAAGACAACTCAAAGCAGCTATGTTCGCTGCTCTTCAGGCCGCCATGCCTGACTCTGCCTCGAAGCTTCCTTGGTGCAGCACTACCCCAACTGGCGCCTTCCTGATGCAGCGCCTAACAAGGTGATGGAGATGGCATCCACCATAGCCAGGTAGGTACCTCGCCACTCTCCTCCTTCGGCCCCTTCTTCCTCCTCCTCAGGCTGGGCTGCTCGCTATAGCCAGGCTGAGTGCCCAGCTCCTCGTCCTCCTCCCAGGCAGCGCTCTGTGTCCAGCGCTCGCTCATGCAGTATGCCGCCCAACCTTGCACACCGCAAATGAGGAAGAGCTACTCGCTCCCCCAGAAGATATAGCGGCTTACTTGCCTCTTGGGCGGTGACGTCCAGGCCGCGCGGCGTCCAAGCAACCGGTACCTCCTCCCTTTTGGAGGCAAACATCATTGCAGGCTCTGATATCGTCCGTACAGGCCCTGCTAGACTCGTGCTACTTGGACTGGTACCGGCCTACCTCTAGCCTACCACGACTGGGCCTCTCAAAATGCCAACTTTTTGTCTTCTTCTGCTCGGCCTCGAGTACCGGACACGTCTACCACTACTTGAGTGGTACCAGCCTACCTGCTACTCGAGTGTTTTTCCCACTGCTCTAAGTGTTGTGGGCTTACCCCCGCTACTTGAGCATTTTTTCCGCTGCAACCCTCAAAGTCACGGCCACAGGGAGGGAAGTACCGGTCCTGCAGGGCCTCCAAACGAAAACAAGTACACTTGTGGGTCACACACACACTCAGCCTGACAAGCACTCAGACAGGCACGCAGACCAGCAGGCACGCACGCACACACACAGACTTAGAAAACTCAGCAGAATGCCGGAATCTCCGCAAGGCATACATTCCACCGGCAGAACTCAGAAATCAGCAGTGTTCTCAGTCTGTGTTTTTTGGCGGGTCATTACAAACTCGCCACCTACAAAAATTCCGGAGACTCGGCCTACCGGACCACAGCGGCTGGCGGCGCCAGCCAAAAAAGTAAAAAAAGTGCGGCGCTGGCGGTTCAGAAAAGCTTGGCGTGCAGTAAGGCACCTGCAGGCCCAGGCGTACTTAACTGGTGGTTTAAAAGTTAAAACCAGTGTACAGCTCCAGCCACAAGTCGTTGCCTCTCTAGCTGCACCAGCTACTACCACTCCACTTGGGCCTTCCTCCACTCAAGGCATTATTTTTGTTGCCCATGATCCCTCGGCATTATTGTACTGCAACAGAAAAATGCGACGACAAGGCGGAGGCTTGACTGCTGGCAGGTTAGCTCCACACCAACCAAGTTCACTGGCAAGTTCACTGGCAAGTTCACTGGCAAACAAGGTGTGTTGCCAATTGGCTGGGTGAGAGGGTGAGTGGTTCTATGCTTTGAGTTCTCTCCAAAGCATCAACCAGGATGACTAATGCTGTTGTCTACTTTGCTAGACGTACTGGTTGGCTTCATGCTGAAGCAGCTAGGGAGAGATCCAACCAGGAAATCTATATTCAACCTGGGTGAGACAAAAGTCATGCCAGGAGCTCATGTCAACCATTTTCCCAAGTCTTGGTTCGCCCATTGAGCCAGACTTGGGAAAATGATTATATACCCATGGGCCCTACACAATGCAGAACCTCGATGGGCGAACCAAGACTTGGGAAAATGATTATATACCTGCATTGTGTTGGGCCCAGTACTTTTCCCAACTACACATGCCTTGTCTTTCGAGGTTCCGTGAAGCGATTTCTTCTTCTTCTTCTTCTTCTTCTTCTTCTTCTTCTTCTTCTTCTTCTTCTTCTTCTTCTTCTTCTTCTTCTTGCTCTTCTTCTTCTTCTTCTTCTTCTTCTTCTTCTTCTTGCTCTTCTTCTTGCTCTTCTTCTTCTTGCTCTTCTTCTTCTTGCTCTTCCTCTTCTTCTTCTTCTTCTTCTTCTTCTTCTTCTTCTTCTTCTTCTTTGCTCTTCTTCTTGCTCTTCTTCTTTTTCTTCTTGTTCTTCTTGTTCTTGTTCTTGTTCTTGTTCTTGTTCTTCTTCTTCTTCTTCTTCTTCTTCTTCTTCTTC
>BFEA01000211.1:1058200-1069055 GCA_003427395.1 Chara braunii | reverse complement strand
TCTTCTTCTTCTTCTTCTTCTTCTTCTTCTTCTTCTTCTTCTTCTTCTTCTTCTTCTTGCTCTTCTTGCTCTTGCTCTTCTTGCTCTTGCTCTTCTTCTTCTTCTTCTTCTTCTTCTTCTTCTTCTTCTTCTTCTTCTTCTTCTTCGTCTTCTTCTTGCTCTTCTTGCTCTTGCTCTTCTTGCTCTTGCTCTTCTTGCTCTTCTTGCTCTTCTTGCTCTTCTTCTTCTTGCTCTTCTTCTTCGTCTTGCTCTTCTTCTTCGTCTCATCTCATTCAGTTCTTGAGTCATGGTGAATGACGTTGTCTCTAAGTTGAGTCTTTCACTACGATAGCAGGTTGCTTTCAAGAAGGCTCGTTCTGTGCCACAGCACTGGCAAGGTTTCGAATGATAGTGACGGCAGCAGTGAACTGCATTGAAAGGAAGACCCTTGTAGAGGACTATCTGATCTATGCTGGTTGTACAAGATGAGCATTTTTTTTTTTTTTTTTTTTTTTAATAAAGATGAGCGTTTGTAGGTCGGTTGGTCATCTTCTTTGGTTGGTGACTCAATTCTTATCCGAAGAGCTTAAATTGGAGCCTCATCAGCAGGTGTGAAATTGAGTCGGTACGCTTGCATTTTATAGTGCAAAAAGGCCCTTGTGTTTTTTTCCTTTGGCTGGTCGTCTTCTTCCTTTGATGAATGTCAAATTTAATAATGATTGCAGCGATATGACGGTTTTCAGGCTGCATATCGCCACTGCTCACAGCCGTGTATTTGTGGTGCTTTTGCTTTCTCTCGCATGTTTGTGGCCATCCAGGGTCACAAGGCTGGATGGATATACATGACTAATCTGTTGAGGAGGTCGATCGATACATAACACTCGGAACGACCTGCTGAAGCGCCCCGGTTATGGGAATGTAATAGGGTGATCTGGACCTGCTGAAGCGCCCCGGTTATGGGAATGTAATAGTGTGCAGATCACCCCTTAGCTGGCAAGGACCTGCTGCAGTGCAACAAGAGGTTCTGGACGATGAGGCAAGGTGGAGGGGAAGAGGGGGCACAGGTGTGAGGCATACATATTTTGCGACACCAACATTCCTTTACTCGCTTATGACCCGCTGCTCTCCCCTTGCCTCACTCACCTGTGTCCCTTGAGAAGAAAAATAAACTTGTGGTGGTCCACTGCACATTTCGGACTGAGTGTTGATGCCCATCAGAAAACTTGCGGAGACATCGAGCACAGGCTGCTTGTTCTGTGGAGTGTTGTGTTGAGATGAAGTGTTGTCATGGAAGCGGTCGCTAAGTGCTCTCTTGGAGTGGATCATTGAACTGGAATCTGGTAGTCGACCAGTGACAACACTCAGCCAGCATTGCCAAGGGAGCACAATTGTTAAACACCACCACTTGTTCCCCGGGCGCTTTGGAAATCGGACTACCGGTATCTTCAGTAGGGAGTGGAACAGTTTTTTGGCCTTCGGATAGCAGCAGGGAGCGAAAAGTGTTAGGCAATACCAGAGTGTTTTTTTTGCTATCCTATATTTTTTTTAATGATTTCTTAAATATGTTTCCAGTCCCAAATCATTTTTTTTTTTTCAGAATATCGGGCATGCAATTGTGAGTGCTGAAAATAGCCAGTCAGCACACACTCAAATCTTGCGCACTGCAACTACCCCCCTCTCCCTTTTCGCCTCCCTTCTGGGCAGCCCACCGCATCAATGGAGGAGAAGTCCATTTTCTATGAGGCGGGAGGATGGGTGGTTTAAGCGATTCTTCGACCCGACCATTGGACTGGAGCATTATGGCATTCGGATAGCAACGACAGCCATTGATCTTGTTCTTGCTACAACTTGCTCTCTTGGACTATCTCCCACGCCGATCATTTAGCGCGCATCGCTATTTTTCCGAGCTCATGTGATATTCGTTAACAAATGTGGAGTTCACACATATAGGTGTATTAAAGCACGGCAGGAACGCTGTCGTTTCTTTTGTGTCCTCCTTTCTTCTTTCTTCCTGCTTGCATGAAGTGCGTAGCATTTTCTGAATATCTGAAGCTTGCCCCTGATGCTTGGAGGCCCAGTTATCTCGATGAGTAGGTGGATACGGGCGCCTCCGCCGGAGTATGCTTGTTGCTGCATTATTCTCCCAGGAAGCTGGATCAGAAGACCTTTTAGGCGGATAGCAACTCCTCTGCAAGCACTGATTTGAGGTGCATAGGCAAGGCAAGGAGAAGACCTCCTGAAGCCTGATCAGAAATCTCTTTGTCAAAGGGAGAAAGAAGAGTGTTTTTTTTTTTTTTTTTTTTACTTGGCGCAATCCCAGTGTATGGAGTGCGTTGCACTGCGCAAGACAAGATAATGCCGATGATCGGTTCTGGCACATTCGTCACTGGGCAGTCGACGATGTGTGAAACTGCCAATGAAAGATGTGGTGTGCGCCCAGTCCTGTGCAGCAGTAGCAATCTTCTGTCACTGTCACCTGCCCCTTTCTAGGGGAAACGTCCGGAAGCACTGCTGCAACCCGGAAAATGACTAACTTGAGAGCACTAATAAATGTGGACAAGTCCTTAGCGCACGTCTGTACAGCCCCTTGAGGACCAGAAAGTCCGAACACACACAGAGAGAGAGAGAGAGAGAGAGAGAGAGAGAGAGAGAGAGAGAGAGAGAGAGAGAGAGAGAGAGAGAGCACTTTGACCTTGTGTCCACACTGGAGTCCGTCTTTGGACTGGCGGACCCAAGGCCGCTAGCTCACAGTGGTTAGAGCACCGGTAGGAAATGTGCATCGTGGTTTGAGGTTGCGGGTTCAGAACTCCGCAGCCTCATGCAGGCACACCGGGGGGTGTGTTGACCGACGCACGACCATTTGCACACTCGCCTTGCGGTTTGGCACACGGCAAGGACTACAGACACTGCCTGTGCCACCGAAGGTTTGGGTTGTGGTTTTCGTATGGTGGGGTTAAGACTATGGGAGGTCTGCCGCACATTCTTGGTTCATGGGTGGTGTTCCGATGATCATGGGTTGTGCTATCCATGGGCTTTGAGGGAGTAAAAGGGGGGGGGGGTTGAGAAGTAGGGGAAGGATAGAGTGCTACTTCCTCGAGTTGAAGGGTTGTGCAGATACGAGCCTGATGGATTTGGTCCTGTGGTCTGTGCAGTGTTCAAGCCTCAAGGCATGAATGGATTTGGTCCTGTGGTCTGTAATATGCTTGGATGATTGGATTGTCCGGAACTATTAGGAAGGTCGGTATTGTGTCGTGTAAGGTCTTCAGCATAGCCTTCGCATTTTTCCAATCCTGCCCCTGACATTAAGGGGACCATCCAGGGAGTCTGTAGCTAGCATGGTAGGGGTAAGTACGTAGTCCAGGGTCCTATGCGCAATCGGAGTAGGACTGTGCTCCGAGTCGACCGAAGGGATAACTGAAGGAAGCATAGAGTGTGTGGGTAGGGAGTTGTAGGGGGGCAGCAGATGTTTGACACTCACGATTCCCGAGGGCGAGCTTCTGGACTATCTTAGGATGCCTAAGGGCTGCACTTCACCAGCAGAAACCATAGGTAATCCCTGTATATGGATACCCGATGGAATGGGGGGGGTATCATACATGTTCAGATGGGTGGTTTGGGTAAATCACATCAAAGTAGAAGGGCAGTTAGCTCCCACATAGAGTCTGCTTGCTGGGATGCTGGGTCTCCCCGCTGACTGGTCATCGCTGGCGATCCGAGGTGCCCTACATTGCACCCGCGGGGCTAGTATTAGGTCTTTGGCAGGTGTCTAGAGCGTGTATGATACACGTGCCGCTGTAGGCTCATTGGAGGGACCAATTAGATCCCCATTAGGGACCAATCAGGGACCAGTTAGAACCCAATTAGGGACCGATTAGAGCCCAACTAGAGCCCAATTAGAGCCCAATTAGAGCCCAATTAGGGACCGCCGCAGACCATCGGGATAACCAAATGGACGACTACCGGTGGTGACTGGCATACGTCTAGCATCCAATCCTTACAACAACCTGGACTTTAAAAAAAAGTCAAAAAGAAAAAAAAAGGTATGTCAAGAATCAGTAGGAGCTGGGGTCGATTTGATTAGCAGATGATGGATTGCAGTAGTGGCTAGAAGAGAGAGAGAGAGAGAGAGAGAGAGAGAGAGAGNAGAGAGAGAGAGAGAGAGAGAGAGAGAGAGAGAGAGAGAGAGAGAGAGAGAGAGAGAGAGAGAGAGAGAGAGAGAGAGTGTAGGTGTGTGTTCTTTCTGTTGCTGACAGGATAGCGTGGTAAGTGGAAGGAGAATTGAGGTTGAGGTTGATTCTTTTTTGGATCTCTTTTGTTTTTTGGAGTTTGGGAAATAAGAATCTCTGTTACAATGGGCAGTGTTCGATCCTTGCGGGGGCAGCGGGGGGGCTGTTCCCCCTGCAAAATGTACTGGCAGGTGCTGTGCCTCTGCTGGGCTCTTCTTCTACTTGCTGTGTCTCAATGTGAGACTTTAGAGAATGCCGGGAAAGCCGGTCGCGCGACCAAAAGCTTGTCTTTCCTGCAGGCATCATCACCTGTTACAGACAGTGGTCTTCCTGAGCCGGCGCAAATGGTATTGCGTTTCATTGAAAATGCAACGCAGCGCAATGCTGTCTGTGCAGATGCTACCCCTGCTGGATATTACATTCGCAACTACACTGGTATCACAAAATGGGTGATCTTTTTGGAAGGCGACCCAAACGTTGTGGAGGAGCAATTTGTGGTGAGCAGGTCGAAGGTCCGAAGAAGGTACGCGATGTCGTCCACGGGCTGGGGTCCGACTTTATCGGGGTACCTGATGGTGTCTCCGTATTCGACCGAGAACCCAACCTTCTACGGGTTCAATCATGTGTTGCTGAGGTATTGCAGCCAAGACTTCTGGATGGGCGATGTTTCATCGTCGGAAGTAAATGGGACTGGCACTATGCGAGGGTTCCGGATCTTGCAAGAAACTCTGGAAGATATCCGGGAGCTCGAACGAGCGACAGACATTGTCTTTGCGGGTAACAGTGCAGGTGCAATTGGGGTTATGAAGCATGCAAACTGGATGTATCAGTACCTGCGGAGCTCGCGCTTCAGGGCAGCGTCCAGCGCTTCTCCGTCGCTAAAGATCATGTTAGACTCGCCATTCCTGATCGAGCACGGAGGCATGCTCAATGCTGCTCGAGACTCTATTCAGCCGATCATCGATAGCGACCCTGATTGTAGCTTGGTCGATGGTATACCATGCTGCTTACTGCCATACTGCATGCTGGGATCGATGAAAAGGGAAAGCAACATGGGTGTGTTCTTGACGGCGAGCCAGTACGACGGTTATGTCTTGTTCCGCGCGAAGGGGGAGGTGAAGAACTCGAAGAGCGCTCAGCAGATTGTCTCCAGCAGTCACATTCAGCCGCTCGATTACTATCTGTTCATGGCGGATATGGTTGGCTACAAAGAGTCTGTGGGGCAGACCCTTCTTTTCGATGCCATCGCCAAGAATCCTTTGATAAGCTACTTCATGCCGGCATGCCTCCATCACTCTCTTCTTCCTCCGACAAACGACTGGTTCCACCGGCGGGAAGGAATGGGTTTTCGAGAGGACGTCAATCTCACTTCGTGGTCGATTGTTTCTGTCGATGGTCGCACTCTTCGTGATGCGATCACCAAATGGTTCAACACGACAGATCTCACATCCAAGGCGGTAACGCTAACAGACACCTGTCTCGGTGCGCTGTGCAATCCAACTTGCCTGACGACGTACGATGTTTCTGCCACCTCATCTCATATGCTGGATAGGCCGATCTGTTTTGGCCTGCTCCTCCTCGTGTACGTATTCTTGCTCGCACCGATCGTCCTGGAGCTTGTAATAGTGGGAAGGTGGTGCAAAATGTTGATAACGCAGCAGAAGGTGTTGAAGGTCAGGTCTGTGGAAAGGGCGGAGAGAGAGGCCCGAAGGGATACCTGGAGGGAAGAGAATGATGTTTCAGGAAGTGATGAGATTGGCGGCGGCACAAAGAAGGAAGGGGAAATCAGCAGTTTCGAAGACAGGCCGCTGTCAGGTGTAGAACGAGGATCGTCGGCATTAGATCGCGACTTTGGGGGTGATGCTTTGGAGGTGGCGCTGGAGGACCAAGTGTACATCACGTTCCATCAACTGTCTTACTGGGTGGATGGGCCGAATGCGAAGAACGGAGTGAAACCCAAACAGATTCTGAAGAGGGTGTCGGGTGCGATCAAACCGGGCGAATTGACTGCCATTATGGGTCCTTCAGGCTGCGGCAAGACGACTATGCTGGAACTGCTGATGGGGCGGCGACGTTGCGGGGTTCTCGGCGGGTCCATCATGGTGGATGGGGTGCCGTTCGAGGATCAACGGGAGTGGATGGAGGCAAATGCTGCGTTCGTGAAGCAGGAGGACGTCGGTTTTGCCGAACTCACGGTCCGAGAGAGCTTGACGTACAGCGCCATGATGAGGCTGCCACGGACCATGGATGATAAGCAGAAGCTCATCAGGGTCGAGCAAATTATCGAAGAGCTTGGGCTCAGTGAATGCGCAGACGTTATCTATGGCAACGAGAGTGGCCCTCGTCTGAGTGGTGGTCAGCGAAGGCGCCTTTGCATTGCCACCGAGTTGCTCACCCTCCCTGTCGTTATAATGCTGGATGAGCCCACTTCCGGTCTCGATGCCACAGCAGCCCTTGAGCTGACTCAACTGCTGTTGAGGCTTGCTCATACGGGGAGGACAGTAGGGATGATTGTGCACCAGCCAAGGAGAGAAATGTTTGATATGTTCGACAGGCTCATCATCATGCTGGATGGCCAGATCATGTTTTCTGGAAAAGCAAACCTGGCAGCTGAGTTCTTTAGCCATGTACTTATGGAGGAGCGGGAGGAGAGTTCCAGCATGAGCGGAAGCTCGTCGCTGAGCCTCGGGTCCTCGTCCACATCCCCCTTGTTGCTGGGAGGTTCTGCCTCGCGTCACAAGCGCTCCAGTCTTCCTGAGAAAGGGACCTACCTGGCCGCTGCTGCGGCCAACCCCGCCGATCTCCTCATCGACCTCCTAAAATCGGATGGCAAGCGCCTTAAACGGTTTGCGACCATGAAGTCGTTTCGCCATATCAGACAACGAAAGCTGAGCATGACCGCCTCTCCCAAGCACGAGAGAGGTGGAACCTCCACCCCTCCCAGGTTCTTCCTTAGTCCGCTGATACTGGCCCGCGTTCCGGGGGCCCAGAGGCTAGCAGAAATATACAACCCGGGTAAGAACTCTTGGAAGTCGTCATGGTTCACTCGGCTCTGGGCTCTGGAGGCGAGGGTGTTCACTCGTGGGGTTTGGGGTTGGCAATCGATCCTCATCTTCCTTGTGGCTGGGGTCATTGGGGGTGTCATCTGGATGTCGGCGGACCGCGTGGCTGTCCTCTCCATAGCGATAATGGCAATCATTGCGATGCCCCCGTACGTGAATGCGCCCTACATTGGCGATCTCTTCTTCAAAGAGCTGCCCGTCTTCCGCTTGGAACAGGCGGCTGGCGCTTGCGACGTCTTCGATTTTATTGCCCATCATGTCATCCACAATGGATTCCTGTGGACCATCGCGGGCCTGGTGTGGATCACCCCCATGTACCGAATCCCGCCAATAGCGTACGAGATGGAGCGGTACATGGTCTGCCTCGCAATTTTCCTCACCATGATGCAGCTCTCTGCAAGGATTTTGATGCTCGTCTCCACGGTCGTCAAGACATTTGAGGCAGCAATTCTGTACAACGCCATCTGGCAAGGTCTGAGTCTTGCGCTCGCCGGTGTTTTCGTACCCATTGCGTACATACCGAGCTTTTTCCGGTGGGCGATATACCTATTTCCCAGTTATTTGTGTTTCTCTGCTGTCTGCGAAGTTAGTTTCACAGGAAGGGTCTGGCAGTGCGAAAGCCCATCGCCGTTGCAGTGCCTCTCGCGCACCGGCGATGCGTGGCTGAAGTTCCTTGGTTTTGAAAGCATCAGCGCCTGCACGCATCTTGCCGCGCTCTTTGTTTATCATTGGGGCCTCGTTTTCGTCTCCTTCTTCTTGCTGGCCGCGCCCTGGCGACAAAAGTATCCGAAAAAATGCACAGAGGACATGGATCGTGCCGAAAACAAAGCGATAATGGGCACAATAACCGAGAGTTAGTTGAGAGTTAGTTTAGTTTTCTTTTTCTATTTCCTTATTTTTTATTAATATTGCTTTTATTTATTTCCAGACCACTGGGCGGGCACAATGATTGAGAGTTTTGTCTCTTTTTCAAGTTTTTCTGTTGCGAGAGAGTTAGTGTTTTTTTCTTTTTTTCTTTTTTCCGTTATTGCTTTTCTTTCCAGACGAAGCGGAAGCTCCTCTGCTGCCACGGCCATCTCTCTCTTTCCTATGGGCACAATAACTGAGAGTTAGTTTCTTTTTTTCTGTTCCCAGAGTTAGTGTCCTCTTTTTTGTGTCCTCATTGCTTTCCTTTCCAGACCAAGCCAAGCTCCTGCCAAAGCCATCTCTCTCTTTCCTATTTCGTTTTTTTCCCGAGATCAGCTATAAGTTATTTGTAATCTGATCTGAGCGGGCCACCTCCATCAAGACTGAACCCATTGTATCCATCATCACATCAAGCTGCTGCTCCTCCTGCTGCTTCTCTCTCTCTCTCTCTCTCTCTCTCTCTCTCTCTCTCTCTCTCTCTCTCTCTCTCTCTCTCTCTCTCTCTCTCTCNTCTCTCTCTCTCTCTCTCTCTCTCTCTCTCTCTCTCTCTCTCTCTCTCTCTCTCTCTCTCTCACACACACACACACACACACACACACACATGATCCATGCGCAAGATGGCTTGATTGCCCATCTTCGATTTCCATGTTTCCACCAAGAGCGGTGGTGTGTCCCCTTCGGTGGGTGACTGTAGGTGATGAATAACTGCAGGAGTGCTTACTCTGAGCTGAGCGAGGACTTTCCTCGCTAGCTTTGCTTGGTCATAGGTCTGGCTGGTGATGGTGACGCTGACGCCGATGCGATGCAAGGCTGTGGTCTGCTGATGCTGTCACGTTTGTTTTGTACCTAGACACGCACCGTAGGAGTTTGTCCACACTATGGACTATAGATTCTTCAGGCTTCACAGGCCCAGATTGAAGTAGCTCACTGTAGCTGTATATTTACTAGTTGGTGAACTTTGATGTGATGGCTTGACTTTTTGAATTGGGCGTTCAGTGGCAACGATTGCCCATGGCGAGGGACGATGCCTATGAAGAGGAGGGAGGGAGGGGACAAAGGGCGTCTGAGGAACGGAGTTTATGTGCTTCGTGTAAGGTTTTGCACCAGAACGGTTTTTATTATTATTCTGTGGGACTCTTTTCTGGCAGATGCGCATGCCAGACGTTTTGACGTTGTGTTCTTCCGAATCGAGTATTTTGAAGGTATCTGGACAGATGAGTGGAACAGATACATTCGGTTCAAAATGTTTCGATCGGTCGTCATCGAATGGGAGCATCGCTGCGCAGTCGTAGCCCTTGCTGGCAGCCTGTGTTTCTGCTTTTTTTTTTAACCGCTAAAAGAGAAACATTTCATGGGGGGCTTTTTGGTGTTTTGGAGCACGACCACCTGACGTCAAACTGCACAGGCGCAACCAACGGCGGCAGCAGAAGCAACAGCAGCAGCAAGGGGGATGGCGATCAATCAAGGCGTACTCACACTAGGACTTTTTCCACATCATGTGTGTGTGTCTGGACGTAGTTGCCATCAGGTGCATCCAGGAATGGACGAACTTACGGTCAGATACATCACGAAAGTGCTTGTGCTCGTGTGAGTATGCCCTCAGTCAATCAGGGGAGCAACTTCAGCATTTCACAGAAGCGATCTGGAGTCACTGTAGTGGTAATTACTAATTATTAATTATTAATAATTATTAATTGTGTGTGTTCCTTTTCTCTTCCCTTCCAGTACGCAGCTATGGTGGTCAGCGGGTCATCAATCTGTAGGGCGCCAACATGCCCTCAGTAGGAGGTGCAGGCATCTACGCCACAGTAGGCATTGAAGGGTCTCCTTGTTTTGTGAGGGGTCTCCTTTCTCTTTGAGGGGTTGCCTTTTTTGTGAGGGGTCTCCTGTTTTTTTTTTTCTGAGGGGTCTCCTTTCAGCAAGGCTGTCAGCATCACAGATGCAGGTCCAAAGAAGAGAGGACTGCCTTTTTGTCATGATTATCATCATCAATAAGGAAGCTGCCATCTTGTCATTGATTTTTGTTTGTTTGTTTGTTTGTTTGTTTGTTTGTTTGTTTGTTTGTTTGTTTGTTTGTTTGTTGGGTGTGGGGGGTCAATAAAACATCAGTTATCTAACTTATCTTGTTGGTGTTCTCCATCTTTTTTTTTTTTTGGTTTGTTTTTTTTGGTTATAATGACAAGGCGGGGGATGTGTTTTATTATTAAATTAAGATGTTTTCTCAACTTTTTTGAACTTTTAAGTTTTAATTTATTTATCTGAACAGCGTCTTGATTCCTGACCCGGTTATTATTAAATTAAGATTCCTGACACGGTTATTATTCAATTAAGATTCCTGACACGGTTGCGTCTTGATTTTTATCTGAACACCCGAATCTGGATGTGTTTGTGGGGAGGGGCAGAAAATCAGGATTGAACTGCTTTTCCGCATCTCTGCATAAAACACATCCAGATTCAGCACCTTAATCCAATCCTCCTCGCTAGTGGGACCCCGCCCAGGGCCAGCCGCCTGTGGATATATCTCAAGGCTGTTGCCTTTGCAGAAAACAAGCAAACAAACAAAAAAAAAGGTCTAACCGAACAAGCAAGCAAGCAAACAAACAAACAAACAAACAAACAAACAAACAAACAAACAAAACAAACAAACAAACAAACAAAAAGAATGGTCTAACCGGAAAAAAA
>BFEA01000211.1:1032480-1046838 GCA_003427395.1 Chara braunii | reverse complement strand
TTTTTTTTTTTTTTTTTTTTTTTTTTTTTTTTTTTTTTTTTTTTTTTTTTTTTTTTTGTAGTCTTCGTTGTTCATTGCAATAGCATTATTGACCCAAATTTATAATAATTTTCATTCCAATACCATAATTTGTTTTATTATATTTAATGAATGAGTTAGTAAATCTTACAATTACTGTCAACGTGATTAAATATTTAACTTATGAGTATTCAATTTGTGATACTTATAATGAACAATCACTTACTTATGATGATAGTGATGATATAAATGATGATTTCTTCATGCTTTCACCCCTCCCCCTAACCCGTACAACACCCCTTTCCCTAACTCCTACCGCACGACTTCCCAAAGTAGCCTCTACTGCATCCCTTTCCAACCACATTTTGTTTACTTGGTCTAATGAAAAAACATAAGAGATTCTTAATTAAGACGAAAAAACTGGAGCACAAAAGTATTTCACGATCTTGAAAAAGCAAAAAAAAAAAAAAAAAATGACATTTTTTGTCGAACAAAGATACAAGAAACGGATGAATGTTTAGATGACCTGACGAACTATATGGTGTGTGCCCCACCAGGCACCATAGGTAACCTATGCTATAAATATCGAGTTTACTTTACATCTAGCAAATAGCCTCGTCTTTTGTGAATAATAGTCCATCCTTAATATTTGGTTCATCTATGAGTTTTAAATTAATATGAGGCAAGAATTCCAACACAATTTAAACCATTCACCATCGCTATTCGATTTTCAAGTTCACGGACTTCAAGTTTGGGTTTACCCTACATTTCACTAAATATAAGAAGACAAAACTTATGATTGATGTATATTCCCTCATTCTATTATATATGTTTTTTTTATTTTTACACATTTAGTGAATAGAGTAGTTAAATATTTTTTCTTTACTGTCAATTAATATGACTTATTATAGCACAATTTCAGTCGATAAATAAGGCAGAGGAGAGAAGTTGACGAATCAAACCAAATCATAATCTTAGGGTTATTCTTCTCTCTCCCTTTTCTTAAGAGGGTTGGGTAATTGTCCTCTTAAAATAATCATCAATATAAGGAAATAGGCTTCTCAAATCTGGAAAGAGGGGAAAACAATTTGAAAGGATGAGAAAACCTATTAAAGGAAGGGAAAAATGTTAAATGATTCCTTTATGAAGAAACTAGTGGACTTTCTACTTAAAGAATTTGACCTTAACCTAAGCAACAACTTATTTAATCATAGGTCAGGGGTCTATGTATTGTATTGGTTAAATTTGCTACAGCTAAGGAAGTACGATTTGAATGATCCAGTTATAACCGATTGCTTGACTTTACTTTTGGAAAGATCAATGGCAATGAAATATGGTGAGATCGGAAGATGCAACTTCTCTAACACTTAACCTTATCAACCACGATGGAGTGAACATGTTTGTTTATGAAAACTTTGAGGGGTGGCTAAAGACATAACTCCTTATAATATTTGTGCATCAATGACCAAATAAAATGATAAAATCTAGCAGGTGTACACTTAAAAAATACGAATTGAAACCATATTTTGAAAGTAACGAATATTTCTCACAGGTATGCATATTATACTCAAGAAGTTAGAAAATATTTTTTAAAATAAAAATGGAGTCAAAAGCCTACTCGTATCCTGGATTATCGAGAATATTAGGTGGTGATTTTAACACAACTTTTAACAAAAAATCGATAGATGAGAGACATATGAGTTGATGGCTTATACAATGACCCAAGATGAAAGTTTGGTGTCGAAGATAACATTATTTGATACCTGCAGCTGTATCTACCTACCTAAAAGGGAGTTCAATTGCCTTAAACCACTAGTTCATGCCTGCTCACTGTTCATTGTGTTGCCGTATACTGCGACCAGGCCTGGAAGGGTCGGAAGAGGGGTGATAAAGGCTTGGCAACCTTGTCCCGTTGGGCCCTCCAAAAAACTTGATCGTGTGCCTAGGTCTGAGCAGAAGCTACATGAGTTAAAACGTCAGCACTACCAAAGGGAAAAAAAAACATGTCACAAAAAAAAGTTATAAAAACAACACACGACTCGCACAAGGCAAAAAAAAGGTACAGACCGTTAAAAAAAAAGAAAAAAAGGGAGGGGAAGAGAAAACGACAAAAAAAAAGAAGCTCTTCCACCTGCAATAGCTACGTGCATCTGCATTACATCAGAAAGGGTCTAACTCAACTACTCACCGATGTGCAAAACGATGTCGGCGCGAATACCCGTACAAGGGCATCCGCCTTGGTTTTTGCAAGCGACAAAAAATAGTTATGGTTTGAAGTTTGAGTATACCTCGCTAGGCGCGGCCGCGTCTGTGATTTACGATTGACTGGTTGGTTGACCAGAGTAAAGAGTGTGTGGGCGCGCAGGGTTGAGGCGCGCGTGATTCCGTTTCTATCGTTGATTATAGAGCCGGCGCGGACGCCAGGTCGGTTCGTCTTTATTGTAGCTCTATATTTTTTTTATTTTTGATTATTTCTTATTAGACTTGGGTTTAAAGATATTTGTCTTTCGTCGGTATGTTTGGCTGAGTTACGCATGCGTACTGAGGACGGCCTCGACGACGGCGACGACGGCGACAGTGTGACTGCGGTAGGTCTTGGCACGCGGAGTGGCGGCCGTGGTACAACTTGGGTAAGTCGTCGTAAACGTTGGGCCGCGCCGCCTTATGACGGTTCCACGTATGAAGGTCCCAGGTTTGGGCTTAGCCCTATAGCTTATGGTATTGGATTTGGGACACGGAGGTACGAGGATCGACGCCGACGGGTGACGGCGCAGGGGCAGCGGGGCAGCAGGGTGGAGCCACAGGCAGCAGGCGGGCAGGGGTGAAGATGGCCTGGAACCTGGACGCAGGTCGCGCCAGGTTCATGCGGCGCTGGGAGGGAAGGACCGAAATGGGGGTTTTCGGTCACTGCGAACGTGATCACGTGGTTAGTTTTAGGGAAACGTTGGTAGAATAGAAGTTGGGCAGGAAAGTCAGTGCGTCGGGGGATGCCGGAGGCTAAGATGGCCGAGGGAAGAAGAGTTGATTTCGCGCCCGCCTCTCGATGGAAACGAGCGAGTGAGGGGTCATTCGGAATGTTACTGGGTAGGGCGAATTTGTTCATACCACTAGTCTTAGTTTTAGATTAATAAGATAAACAGAGTATTCATGAAAACCAAACAAACGTAGAAAACCAAACAATCTTTATAGACCGGAGAAAACCAAATTTTTTTCACTCATTTTCACTCCGCTGGTGCTACTTTTACACGTTGTATGCAACACCTAGTGATGAAAAACATACCAAATCAAAGCTCCTGTTAAGAGAAGGTGATTAGTGAGACGAAAGCTTGTCCACAGAGCCTCATTTTTATCACATACAAAAGCAGGTCAACAAGTGATCAAAAAATCTTGTAGTCGAGAAATGAATTCTTTGCTCTGCTGAAACCGCGCAAATATGACAATTCATTCCACAATACTAGATACCACTTACAAACTTCGAGGAAAGTTAAGAAAACCCATGCAGGATAACGATCACTCCAAAATGTATTGCGTTGTACGAAAGCAGGACGTTTTTGCATATGCACCTTTGGAATCCTTTCATTAAAGAAGCAGAAAACAGATGTAGTTCAGACATCCCGAATTCCGTTTGTAGTTCTATAAAGCACGCGGCAAAGACACACTAAAAAAAAAGAAAACAAAGAACCACTCCGAAAATGTGTGCCCTTGTACCGAAGCCAGACATCTTGACATTTGCGTATTTATAGTCTTATAAATTGGAAAGCAAAAAACCATGTCAGCTTCGGAATTCTCCATTCGATTTATAGTTCTATAAACCGTGACGCACAAACATGCGAGAAAAAAAAAAACAAAGAAGCACTCTGAAAATGTGCGTCTTTGTACCGAAGCGAGACATCTTGACATTTGCGTATTTATAGTCCTATAAATTGGAAAGCAAAAAACCATGTCAGCTTTGGAATTCTCTATTCCGTTTATAGTTCTATAAATCGTGACGCACAAACATGCGAGAAAAAAGAAAACATGAAGCACTGCGAAAATGTGCGTCATTGTACCGAAGCCAGACATCTTGACATTTGCGTATTTATAGTCATATAAATTGGAACGCAAAAAACCATCTCAACTTCGGAATTCTTCATTCCGTTTATATGTTCTATAAACTGTGAAGCACAAAGACGAGAGAAAAAGGCGAATGGTGACATCATTTCTAACCCGCAAGAACGAGCTAAAAAGTACTAGAAATTGTTACTTTGAAACCGAGGTCTTAGAAACGCCTAAGGGACAAATCTTTGGAAAATGACATGAATCACTTTGAAATAAATCTCCACAATTGTTGCTTCTTTAAAAAGAGTGTCTTGCCGATGTTTCTGTGCTGAGCGGAGGGCACACACGCGAAACTCGTGAACGACTACGAAAACCGAATTTGTGAAAACATGACAAAACCACAAAACCTAACATTTTTTATAGAATGAAAAAGTAAAAGTCAAACTGTTATTTTTGACACATAAAAGAGAGCTTTTTCAACTGTTTCCCAAGAAAGGAGACAAAAAAACAGGCAAAAAGTCTAGCGATTCTCAAAATGTGCAAGAAAATTATTTCCAGCAAAGAACATGTTATAGGACTATAAGTTGTTCTCACTAGATTGACAAAAAGCATAACTCAAACAAGACAACCTTTAACGACTACAAGGCGGACCCGAAAGATGTTAAAAAAAAAAGTTTCATTGAATACTAATTTATAAAACTATAATCCGTTTTCAGCAGTTTGGTAAAAACCAGATTCTGCGAAATTGAGTTTATAGAACTATAAATTAATACAACTTCATTTTAAAGTTAATTGTAAAACCCTTGTCAAAAAATATATGTTATGTAAAAGAAGAATTAAAACAACTTTTGCCCGAGAGACATCTTCAAATTCCTAGCCAATGATGATTTAAAATTAAAAAATAAAAAAATACTTAAAAACACAAGATTTTGCGAAATCGAGTTTATAGAACTATAAATTAATATAACTCCATTTTTAAGTTAACTGTAAAACTCTTGTAAAAAAATATATGTTGTGTAAAAGAAGAATTAAAACAACTTTTGTCTGGGGAACATCTTCAAATTCCTAGCCAACGATGATTTAAAATTAAAAAATGAAATTCGTCCATGTGTGAGATAACATATCCAAGCGAATGTATTCGTGAATAGGAGAGCATGTGTGCATGTTTGGAAAACCCCCGAATAGGTTCGTCGTGATACATACCTTACAGAACTATAAATATGATTTTTTTAGTTAAACAAAATATTGTGATATTTTAGTTCATGAATTAACGGTGCTTTGCAAGGTACTGATTTTTTGTAAAAAAACTTGCTTCTCTCCTCATCACTTCTAGTGGTTCTGAAAAAGTAGTTTTCTATTCCTTTTTTGCGATTAATTTACTTCACATAAAATTTTGTTGATGTTGGAGGCCTGAAAAAAATATTATCAGAATCTTTAAAAATTTTCGTGCAAACCTAACAATTTATTTTGTTAGGTTTTCACGAATTCTATGTTCATATCAGAGTTAATGAGAGAAGGAGGTGCGTGGGAAAAGATGAGGAGTTGGAATGAATGAACCTGGACGTGATCTCGCGCCAGGTGCATTCACATAGAGGAGGGGGTAAAGAGAACGGGAGAGACTGGTCGCCGCCAGACCCAGCGTTGCTGGAGGTATCGAGAGCTGCACTACGATTAGCGGGGACGAGAGGTGCAGCTACAGGAAGATAGTAAGAACAGATCTGCATCTGGGCGCGGATCTGGGTTAGCTCCAGGTAGGAAGGGTGGAGGGCATAGGATCCGCCTGTTTCAGTTTGTGTGCACTCGGCTACGATAGAGACTGGCTGCATCGAGCCCGGGAAGAACGGAAGTAGGACGAAGGGGATACGGGGGGATACGGGAAGAAGTCCAAGAAGGGGAATATACTTACTTGCTCAGAGCACATCCGTGCTCGAGAAGAGGCATACCTACTACAGAGCTTATAGCACAGGAGTGAAAAGCGAGGTTCATGGTAGTGGCCGACTGCAGCAAGTTTGAGGTCGTCCCTACCGGGCCAAGCTGAGGGTCAGGTGCGTCATATACAGGAAGTGGGCACTTACCTGCTCGAAGCTAGCAGCAGCAGTAAGGTGTGGAGGAGATAAGTACCTGGGTGATGTTGTTGACTGTCCTCAGCAGGGGCGAACTGTGGTCACGGTGGTTGTGCCGTTGCTGGAATCAGCGACACTACGGTTGTGCATTCGTATGAAGGGGTTATATTGGAGCCCGCTTGCTACTGCCGAAGCCAGCGGTACTGCTGTATGCCCAAAGTAGTGTTTGTTGTAGTAGCTGTGCACCTTGAGATGTGCACGCGGCGCTGGCCATGTACGCAGAGTTTGGCTGCATATCATCACGCATGACTGTTGCATTGGCCAGATACTATTGCGTGCGATAGTTACGTACGTTGGGGTTGGTGTGCATGGTTGGCCTTGCTAGTACGCTTTGCCACACTTTCTGCGCTGCCCTCGCTTGCAATTGGTTGTAAGCGCGGTTCCTGGCTGAGTTTTCTTTGACAGCACCTCGAGAAAGATACGGGCGTGCGCCCTGTTTGGGGGCGACCTTACTAGGCTGGGTAGCAACAATCCAGGTTGAGAGAGCGATACGGCATCTTGGAAGAGTCATTGGGTTATGTAAAGGAGTTATTACAGCGATTTGGAAGTTCGTCAGGGTGCTGCTGTTCTGCGTTTGGCCAAGGATTGATCAACTGATGCATGTTTTGGCCGTCGTTGTGGGGCCCTCAGGCACATCAAGGCAACAAGGCCCTCTCCTGCGAGTCTGAGAGCACCTTCCTTGGATCTGAGAGACTAAAACTTTCTTCTCCTGCCTTCCTTACTCTAAGTCTAGTTTATTGGTTCTGAGAGGAAGGCGACAGGCGGGATTGCAACCCGTAATCTGGCCAAGGCCTTTGTGGGAGGTTCGCCCCACCGATTGCGGGAGCTTTGCCGGGACTCAGGCGGAGTCCTGGAGGCAGGGAACAGAGTGGTAACTCCCTGACTCCTTCTATAAATCCACCTATAACCCCTATCTGTACATCCTTCTATGTTTAACGGAGTGTATGGTGCGGATCCTATATTTGACTTTGGGTTGACTTTCATGACAAGTCAGACTGAAATAAAGGAACGTGTGTGCAAGCTCAGTTTCAGTTTTGTTGATTATGTAAAAGCAGACTTGTATCAGAGAAGGGAATGGCATCTGGGGGAAGATTGGGAAGAGGGCAGTATTGTGTGCAGGCTGATTGGGGCGTTAAGGCTGGGAGGTCCTCATAAGTTTGAGGAAGCCCAGCGCTTTGTTTATTTTGGTAATGCATGAAGTGATCATGTCGCTCTATAAGTTTAGGTAGCCTGAATGTTTTGGAGGTTGGGACGTCCCCATAAGTTTTGGGAGACCCGGTGCTGTGAATTGCATGGAGGGTCAGGACGCTCTATAAGTTTAGGTGACCTGACTGCTCTGACTTGCGAGGTTTTGATTGTGTTTGATTTTCAGGGGCACAGAGCATTCAATAAGTTTTGGTGCTTTGAGCTGCCTTGGTTTCTTTTGGGTTTTCTCAGTTTTTTTTATTTTTGAATGAGGGGACTGAGCTTCTCTATAAGTTTAGGCGGCTCAGTCTCTTCTTGCATTTGGTTTAAGGGAATGAACCTGACAGAGGGGCAGACCCTTCTGTAAGTTCAGGGGGCTTGACCCAATGCCACGCACATGAAGGCTTAGAGAGAAAGAAATCAGGTGGAGAGTCAGACCCTTCTGTAAGTTCAGGGGGTTTGGCTCGAAGCCTCGCACATGCTGGAACCCAAGGATTATAATTTGGTTATACGTTATTATTATCCTATCTATGAACAGGCTAGTCAAGCACGGGTTCCATAAGATTGGATGGTCTGACTATAGCTTATCGTAAATTGAAGAGAGTACAATTAAGAATATAATTGAAAGTAACTTGGGTTGACTGAGCATTGTTTCTAAGATGAATGACTCAGTCCTACGCCCACCTTGAAGACTAAGTTCAGAGAAGTATATAAAACTTGGATATTAAAGAGTTCAGGGTAACTAAGCATCGTTTCTAAGATGAATGGCTCAGTCGTATGCCCAAAGGAAAAGAAAAGTAGTTGTGCCCTCTGTTTGTGTATACTTGATTGAGTCAGAACGCTTTATAAGTTTAGGTATTCTGACTTTAGGCCTGACTAAGTTGGGCGCGCTCTGGAAGTTCAGGTGGCCTGACCTATGCCTTATGTAAGATGGGTATAAAGGGTTAAATCATTGAGGGATAATGAACTATTGTTTGTTCAGGTATACCTTGGGATGGCGAGAGTACTTACCTCTGTGGTTTGGCCTGCATATGACTGAGTGAGGCTACTACTTGGTCTGAGTTTCAAGTTGATAGGTAGTTTCTTTAGTCGCTCGCCGCGTGCTAGAACTATAGGAGTTAGTTTCAATTCCTGCATTTTCTGAGCTAAGTTTTTTTACTTAGGTCAATTCTTGCATTTTCTGGGATATTTTCTTATACTAGGCTTTGTATAAATCTTAGCAAGCTACTTTCTCTACGGGAAGCACTGCCGAAATTTCTACAAATCCAAGGAGTTAGTCGAAATTTGACTTGTCAAAAGTTCAACCTTGTCTTTTCTTATATCTGACTTAGTAAAAATCTGAAAAGTTTCCTTTTCTAAAGACAGTGCTGCCCAAATTTTTGCTAATTCAAGGAGTTAGACTAAAATTGGACTTTGAGAAGTCAAAGTTACTTTCGAATTCTGAACTTAGCCTTGTATAAATTTTGGAATAGCCCTTTTCTAAAGGGAGTGCTGCCAAAATTTCTGCAAAATTAAAGAGTTAGTTAAATCTTGTCTAAATTGAACTCGAGTTGTCTTTTGAGTTCATATCTGACTTAGTATAAATCTGGGAAGTCTCCCTTTCTAGAGGGAGTGCTGTCCAAATTTTTACTAATTCAAGGAGTTAGACAAAATTTGACTTTCCAGGGTTGGAGTTTATTTCTGCTTTCATATTTGGACTGATATAAATTCTGGAGAGACACTTTTCCTATGGGAAGCGCTGCTGAAATTTTCTTGATTTAGAGGAGTTAGATTATATTTTGACAGGTGGAGATTCTGGCGATCCACCCTGAATAGGGGAGATTCTGCCATTAGTCTACCTTTGCGTTGGGCACTGGCTTAGAGGTAGGCTTGAACTAAGTTGGCAGGTAGTTTTTAGTGAGAATGTGCTATAGAAGTTTATCCCCCATATGCTGATGATTTAGCTTGGGCATTTGACATATTTTGTGTTAAAGGTCCTTTGGGGTGTCCGATTCAAGGTCAGGACGAGTTTCAGCTTGATCCTGCAAGGATCACCTTCTGTTATCACTGATAACAGATCGGTTGCCGACTCGTCGGTTTACGATTCAACTCGAATCCACTTTTGCCACTTAACCTAAAGGCTTTAGCCCTGTGGTTTGAATTGTTTCATTGTGTTTTTACCCGGACTTTATTGAATGACCATTAAACAGAAGTACTGAATATTTATTTTGGGGAGTTGCACAAGAGTGAGGTTTGTATGGCTAAAGCAAGGGGTATGAGCATCAAGAAGGGTTGAAGTTGACCCCGTGTAGTGCGTAGACTTTTGTTGATCTTTGATGTGATTGCAGGTATGGTTGTGGTTCGAACCTTGGATGTGACTGCCTGCGATTACATGTGTATGTGACTGAGAGGAGCCCCACTGTGACTGTGAGAAGTGATCGTCCTATATAATTAAGCCTTATGTATATATTTATATGTGCCTTGGGTATGCGCGCGACTTACTGTGATCGTGCGCAAGGATTAACCTGATTATGCCTTGAGAGAAAAGAGAGATCCTCTTTTATCCTTTGCTTCTTGGAGATTTTTAGTCGGACGTTGGTCCTGGGCCGAAATTCAAGGTCCTTGTCCAGGACATCCCAAGCCCTAGACTCTGCAGGGAAGGAATCTGCCCCTATGCCAAGCCTAGTAGCCTTACCTACCGAGACGCTCAGACCAAAGGTCGGAGGTCTCACGGCGGCAACACGACTATTTCTTCAGCCGTGCAATGTCGTGAGGGATCAGACCCTCATGACACTTCAAGTCTGACATTTGAATGTCATAAGCGGTACTCGGATCCACGAGGGACCGCTTAATTATGGACACTACATAGTACGCCATCAGCGCGACTGCTTGTGTACGCTTGCATTGCGGGTCGATATGAGTTAGCCCTGCGTCCGCACGGTTTTATACCGAGTCTCGCGCGCGACGCCTATCTGATTTCCACGTCGGGAAGTTATGGGACGGCTACTGAAGGGACTGGGAGCGTTGTCGCGTTGTTTGTGTTGTGTCATTTTGTGTGTGGGTGTGTTTTATTTTTGTGTTCATAAAGTGGTGTGCGCGTGGTGTGTGGGATGCGTCCTCGTCGACGGACGACAAGTTGCGCTTAGGACCTCAGCCCCCCAAGATGTCAGTTCGCGTGCGGGTCCGATAGGCGTATTACCGCAAGTACACCCTATGCTACAGCGAACGAGAAACGCCCTCGATTGGTCCACCTTTGCGATTGCAACTGAGTAGCTTCCGTACTGTGGACTGGTAGCCCGGCGGGAATACGCCCACCGAAGGGAGGTGACAACTCCCGAAAGGTGGAGGTAAGTTGTGCCTCGTGTAGGCCCTATCCTATCGTAGGGGTTCGCTAGAGGTATGACTGGCGCACTCGGTCGGAGCGGCCTAAGAAAACTCCATTTATGTATTCGTGACGAGGTTGGTCCAACTCCTGCGTGACGCGGCCGAGAGGGTCCCGCGCTGCCACGTGCGGTGCCGGACCGATGTGCTCGACAACGAGAATGAATCTTCCGCTATAACATAAAAAGATTCTGCGTTTTTTTTTTTTTTTTTTTTTATGAATATGGTGAATGGTAGCGCGAGGGTCAGAGGCCTTATGGCGAAAGACCTCGTACCACCACTCACCAAACATGCTTCCCCCCCCCCCCCCTCTCTCTCTCTCTCTCTGCCCCCCCTCCCCCTGTGCCGTTCTCGCCTTCTGCTTGCACGTCGTTCCTGCTTTGTTTTTTATTTTCCTTGTTTGTTTGTTTTTTCCATTTTTTTTTTAATCCTTCAGCGCACTCGGTCATACAGTGGGATTGATCGTTCCCTGAACTGACCCCCCGTGTTAACCACCGGATATTTGTTTTCCAAGCAGGGAACGTACTGGTGGTTTAACAATGTTTTGTTCTTCTTAGCTTGAAAATGCAATGAAATTTGAATCAAATTGACATATATAAAAATCGACAAGATATAAACAGTATTAATTCTTTGTATCATCATCAACTAAAAAAATATAAGTACAAAACCGTAAAAACTATGCATAACGGATTCAATATTTCAAAAAAAAATGCCAAAATTATATTTAAATAAAAGTCAAGGAATACAAATAAAATAAAACTTAGAAGGTGTAACATCCAATTGATTATTTGAAACAACAAACATTAACATCGGACGTAAAACTTTCAAAAAATTATTTATCTTAGTTACCTTTGGCCACTTCTTCGCTATAATGTATGAGATTAACCGTAGTTTTTTTAATTGTCTCTACCATTTGAAGTATACCACACAAATATGGAAAAAAAAAACATATATATATATATATATATACGTATATATATAGATATTTTTTTTTTAGATCAATCTATCTTAAATGAACTAAATATTTTGTTGATATCCTACAAAGTAATACAAACTTAATTCAACGTATAGGCTTTCGAATTGGAGAAAGCTAAGTATCTAGTAATTAACTCATTCCCTAAAAATTATGGGGGATGTTTTGATTTCCCCCCCTTAAAACATGTTATGAAATATTATATGTAGGTACTGAAGATGGCATCACTATCATTGTAGATATTGCTGCAATCGATGAAGTTGTCATTGACATAATGTGTGTTGTTAGTGGTGTCGCCATCACTGTTGAAGATGTAGGTGATGAAGTCGACGCCACCATTGTTGATGGTATTAATGTGATCGATGGAATCACTGTCAGCATGACTGATCTGACCTTCGGAGAGCGCTTAATCAACTCCACGTTGGAAACACACCGTTCACCCAACAACTTGAGACAATCATTCCATAGAGTGTGTGCCTTGTGCCATTCGATGTACTCGTCGAGCTTCGGTGCCGGCCCCTCCTCAAAGGGGTCGATAAGCTCCACCATGTACTGCAACTTTTCCTCCACCCATTCGGCCTCAGAGGTTGCCCCCTAATCAACCTCAAGTCCAGGCAGGGGATGAGAAGAGAACAGACACCATGGTATGAAGTTTCTCCAGGCCCTTATCCAGCGTCGAGCGCCAACCCTTGGCCTCCAGTCGCAGCCCCTCTATCATGATGGAAGCCATCGTGTAGCACATGTGGACTGCTCCCTTCATCACACTTTTGCCTCGACCTTGCACAATTGCTGTTTACCCTTGTTTCTGCTCTGCTCCCGGCCGCTCCCACCTCATTTGCTGCCGCTGCTCGGAATGCAAGGACGCCTGCTATGTGGTGACCACAGGATGCCGCCATCCTGCCCGTTTTTGCCGACTCACTTCCCTTGTCAAGCCGCCTCCATCTCACCTGGTTGACCTACCTACCCCTACTCAGCGATGGCGTCAACAGGTTCCATCCTCCTCGAGACCATCGAAGATTCGGGTCCCAAGCCCGCCGGGCCCGCCGGCAGGTTGGCTCCCCACGTGCTGGCGTGCTTTTTGGCGAGGTTTGTCCCCTCCCCCAATTCCTAACTAATTCTTACTACCGTCTTCCCCCCCGAACACAATGCACCCTCATTTTGACTGTATCGGGCCGGAAACATGCGTTGCATACGTTTGTTTTCAGGGTGCATTATGTTCGGGGGAAGACGGTAGTGCTACTTCTTACTACCCTTCACAGGCCTAAGCCGGCCTGGTCTGCCTAACACTTGGTACTCTCCTACCCCCTTCCATTGGTGGCCTACTGTGACCCGCACTGAACCGGGATGACCATTACCACAATTCAACGGGGAGGATGGATACTGAGACCATTACCCAGCTTCGGTTTGCTGAAAAAAAAGAAAAAAAGAAAAAGAAAAAAAAGGCTTAGGGCACGCTCACACTGGGTACCAAATCCCCATTTTCCTCCAAAAAACGGGTTCCCGGACAGTCACACATGGTGAACATCTGCCCAAATTCTCAAAAGGGGTGACCATTTGTCAGCGGCCTGCGAAGCCGCGGGGGAAGGAAATTTGCGGTGACCTCCGGAGGTTGCCGCAAATTCTCAAATCATTTTCTAAATTACCGTGCAAAATTGGAGAAAAAATGGAACCCCACGATATTAGCGGCCTATCAATTGAAGAAAAGGAAATTTGGGGAAATGGGTGCACGCACGGAGCGGTCAGACGCGCGGAGCACGAGCAGAGAGGCTCGTATGGACACCCGTTGCCAGCGGTAACGACCCAAAAAAAAAAAAGGAAAAAACAGATTGTAAGAACTGAACAATTGCATTTCCCATTTGAGGTACCACCGTGTGACCGGCGCCCTCCACAAGCGCCTCGCAGAGAGCGATGTCGCGACCTTGTCTTTAGCGTGTTGGGAACACGGTGTGACCGGCCAGGGCCGCATTTCCTCAAAACGGCCGTTCCCATTTTCCCATTTTTTTGGGAATTTGGGTACCTAGTGTGAGCGTGCCCTTAGGCATGCTGACACTAGGACTTTTTTCACTTATTTTGTGTGGCCGCAATTGCGGTCAGATGCATCCAAGTCGGGCCATAAATGCGATCGGATGCATTTGAGATACCCCTACCGTCTTCCCCCGAACACAACGCAGCCTCATTTGGGCTGTATCTGGCCGGAAATATACCTCGTATACATTCATTTTTAGGGTGCGTTATGTTCGGTGGAAGAGAGTACGCCCTTAGACAGAGGAGAAAAAAATTCCAGCAGACGGTGCAGTCTTATTTATGGTCAGAGCGGTCCGGGCCAGGGTCCCACTTGCGCTAATTAGCCGATTTGGGCCGTTGATCTCTGCTATCTACGGTCAATATCTCTTAATTCGCGCAAGTGGGACCTAGCCAGATCGACTCCGCCGGCATCGGCACTGCCTGAGGCTGAAGAGGACAACTGCCACAACTGCCAGACGGGTCAGTCCAGTCAGTCGATACCGCAAACGGGGGGGGAAGAAGAATATAGGGCGGCGCTCCAATACACAATATTCGAAATGTATCTGGATCTGGTAACGTTCCCAGTACATTCAAAATGTTCGATCAGTCAAACTACAGAACGGCGAAAGAGAGGGAAAGAAAAAAACAGAGGGAAAA
>BFEA01000211.1:937538-958122 GCA_003427395.1 Chara braunii | reverse complement strand
AACGACATCCAGCCAAGTCGGTTTTGAGAGGCGTGTGTGCCGTGACGCTATGGGCATGAAAAAGAAACAGTGCTACCATCTTCCCCCGAACATAACGCACCCTGAAAATGACCGTATACAAGGTATGTTTCCGGCCCGATACAAGCAAAATGGGGGTGCGTTGTGTTCGGGGGACGACGGTAGCCCAGCGGCTGGATCGCTCCCCGAACCACATGGTTCGCTCCAGACACGGTTAAATAACAATCGAAAATAAGTCGCAACTTATTTTCAATTGTTCTTTTTTTATTTTTATTGATTCAATAGAACGAAACTTTGTACTTCAGCTCAATATTATTAAATACATAAATTGATGAATAAATTTACTCAATCAATACAGTAAGTTCGCTTGCGAACCATCTGGTTTGGTTTGGGCAGCGAGAGGGCGATCTGGATGCACAGACGGGAGATCCCGATCGCCCCCCTCGGTACGGTCCTATTTCTGCTCCTCCATACCCCGTAGTCCTCTGTCGTAAGCAGGCAAGATGGCGCCATGACAAATGAACAATGATGATGGCCATATATCATGAATGACGAAGATGATTAACGCGCCAGTAAGGACGACGATACGCTATACTCTTTGCTTCAGAAAAGCTGAGGAAAGTAAAAAGAGGACGACGATACGCTATACTGTTTACTTCAGCAAGCTAAGGAAAGAAAAGGGCGACGAGGACGGTAATCATATCACCATCGACAATATCATCACGATGATTATTCTTCATAATCATTCATCACCATCATGCTCGTTTATGATCATGCTTATCATGATCGCGATCCCGACGATGAACAGAAAGAGCTGAACGACCATGATGATTGATCATGATTGATCATCATGATCATCATGATCGCGATCCCGACAATGAACAGAAAGAGCTGAACGAGCATGATGATTGATCATGATGATCATCATGATCGCGATCCCGACGATGAACAGAAAGAGCTGAACGAGCATGATGATTGATCATGATGATTGATCATGATGATCATCATGATCGCGATCCCGACGATGAACAGAAATCATGATGATCATCACGATCGGATTGCCGAAGATGAACAGAAAGAGCAGCCGATAATCATGAGGAGGAGGAGGAGAAGGCAGCGGAAGAAGGGAAGGGAACGAAGAGAAGAGGAGGAGGAGGAGGAGGAGGAGGAGGAGGAGGAGTAGAAGGAGAAGGAGAAGGAGAAGGAGAAGGAGAAGGAGAAGGAGAAGGAGGTGGAAGAGCAGGGAGAAGACGATGAGGAATTGACAACAGCCAGTTGTGTGATGAGGCCTCGCGGTCACCATTGATCACCATCTGAATGTCGTGATCCATCAACGAGCAACCCGCATCTTGACCAGCGCATACTCACCGCAGGAGCAGGACTAAAAAAAAAAAAAAAAAAAAAAAAAAAACTTGGCATATTGTTACCTGGATGGATGGATTTGGTCAAAGGAAACAATATGCCAAGTTTTTTTTTGTTGTTGTTTTAAAGAAACAACATGCCAAAATGGCAAGTACTACAAAGAAAAAACAAACATGGCCGGAAAAGGAAAAAAAACAAGGGAAAAGACAATTAAAATAGAGCGGCCATAGGTCTTTCTGAAAAACTAAAATTTGCACCAAAGCCCATGCGGCTGAACGAAAATACACCTATGAACCGTTGATACGCAGACGTGAGTTCGAATCTTGCATTGGAATCCGGATGAGTAAAACAACTCTGAATTGCCAGGGGGCCGTCAGCTCGACGATGAGACCTTAAGGCTGTCGCCCTTTTCGGGTTAAAAAAAAGAATTAAAAAAAAATGAAAGGGAAAAAGGACGAGAGTTCAGTTGACGCCAGACGAACAAAGGCACGTTCTCCTTGACATACGTACATGGGCAGGTCTATCATCATCTGGCTGTTCGCCCTCTCTCTCTCTCTCTCTCTCTCTCTCTCTCTCTCTCTCTCTCTCTCTCTCTCTCTCTCTCTCTCTCTCTCTCTCTATCTCTATCTCTATCTCTATCTCACACACACACACACACACACACACACGCACACGCACACGCACACACACACACACACACAAACACACACACAAACACACACACACACACACACACACACACACACACACACACACACACACACTTTGTGCAGTTCTGTATACCGAACATGACAGCACACATCCAGACGAGGACTCACCCGTCGTCGCCGTGTTCAGCTGCATTCCCCCCCTACCTCACATACTTCCGCTGTCGTTGCCGTGTTCAGCTGCATTTCCCCCCCTCCCTCACGTACTTCCGCTGTCATTGCCGTGTTCGGCTGCATTCCCCCCCTCCTCCCTCACGTACTTCCGCTGTCATTGCCGTGTTCAGCTGCATTCCCCCCCTTCTCCCTCACGTACTTCCGCTGTCATTGCGGACGGCACCGTCCAAACGGGATGCACTTCCTGCGCTACAGCTAACGCTACCGTGAACAGTGAACAGCGAGGTCCAAGCCGGCCCGAACTGGCGTGGCAAACATTTCACCAGCCCGCAATCCAGCCCAGGCGGTTCGAAAACACTTGGCGCTATGGACATAACAGCCGCACGACCTCGCGGGCAAATTCAAGCTACTCGAGGGCCGTTCACTACGGCCCTTTTAGTAGTGAGGGTTTACCTTATTTACCTATGTTCCGAGTTCTTTTCTGCGTGGCCACAATGCGGGCGTCAGATTTCCACACGGATGGCAGGACCCCGTGCCTACTGAAAACTAAGCCCCTGCTACCGGTAGAGCGCCTCGGCCACGGGCGCACTGTTCTTCTTCTTTTTTTTTTTTTTGAAATGCAACCCGAGGAAATTCTCCCATTTTCCAAAAAAAACCGGTTTTCGGAAAGTCAAGGGCACGTCGAATATAACGCATATCCTTTTTATTCGAATAATTCACATGTCCGTTCTATTCGAACAATACGCATATGCGTTATATTTGAATTTCACGAAGAAAAAATTGTTGTATTCGAATTTAACCTCCCCCATTCCCCCCCCCCCCCACACAAGGTCAATGCCTGCTCCGTTCTTGCCCTGGTTATTGGGGCAGGCCCGTGCAGGCCCGTAATCACAAATGTGCTATCCTTGGGCATATTCTCTCTCTCTCTCTCTCTCTCTCTCTCTCTCTCTCTCTCTCTCTCTCTCCATGCATGAAGGTGCTTCTGACAGCCAAGAGTGTGGCGCGGCCAAGAAAGTGGAAAAAAAAAAAAAGGCACTCATCAAGGTCTCTCTGCACTACCATGGTCACCGAGTCAAAAAAGAAAGGGGTTGTATTTATCCATGTTCTAGCGGAAGATTTATTCTTATTTTGCACACTTGCTTAGGAGTGGAGCAAGGGCCCAAGTAGGGGAAAGGAATGAACCTCAACCCAAAACATGGAATGGTACGTCGCTACTTTACCTTTTTGCAAAGATTCTGAGGCCCCCAATCGTGGTCCATAACTGCGCCTACTCAGACTGGACCCAACCCCCTTGTGCAAGTAAAGTTGGTCTCATTCATTCGAACATAACGCATATGTGTTATGTTCGGGGGAAGACGGTAGGGGTGATGGTGAGAGCAGGCACCACTAGAAATCTCTGGGTGGCTCCATCTATTGGTGGGGAGCAGCACCTGTCAAAAATCGGACCCGGCGTTCCTCTACACAAAAGGGAACGAATTGCACTGTTGTGTTTGTCTTCCACTGTACTGCTTGTCTAATAAGGTTGTGTCCGCATATCCCACGGGTAAGGACTTGTTCTTCTTGTCAATTTTATTCTCGAATATAAAATTTGCGATCTGTCCCCATAGTTTGTGTAATTCGCGTTCTGCCTCTATAATTTTTTCGGGCATCCAACAATTGCACTCTGATACTTTCATGGTCAGGAGCACAGGGGCAATTGGCGAAGTTGAACTATCAATGACACGGACACAGGGTAGAGATTCCAATCACAGACGATAAGGTGGTTATTCATCAAATTTGTTGCATAAAAAAAAATGTGTGCCAACAAAACAAAAAAAAGGTATGCAAAAAAAAAAAAAAAAGGCGGCGATCCAATGGTTTCAGTCCCTTCAAGCGACATTTGCGGCACTATGGCTAAACTCGAAAGGTATCGATCTCCCGTCCACCTGTGTGAGATGTAAGTGGGGTTAAAAAAATGCAGTTCACTTATGGTTGTGTTGTCCCCTGTCAGACACAGTGTGGAAATGGTGGAAGGAAAAATGGAAAGAATGCAGGGACAAGAGAGAGGTCTGGACTGACAATTTTATCATGTACGGTAAAGTACCTGAAATAGCCTCCTTCAAACTAGGAGGTTGGTACGTTGCTTTGGTGATCAAGGGTATAATAATGGAAGCGGTTTGGGCAACGAGGAATAGAAAGGAGGTAATATCAATACAAGAGACTTTTAGCATTATTAAAAGGGATATTCGTTTTGTTATTATTGTAGATTGGATAATATAAGGTCCACTATGATTTAGTGAAAAACTTGGGGGAAGAAAAGTTTTTTGCATCAGCTACGAAGGACAGAAAATTATATATTGCACCATCGCTGAGGAAAGGGTAAGTACTCTGGGTGGTCATTTTATGCGCTATGCAAAATAAATCACATCGATGTTGGAAGTCAGTAGGAGTTTTAGGATTTCGGAATCCCCAATCTACATTTTTTTTTTCTATTGGTATGTCAGCAAACCGCTTGACACCTCAATAGATTTGTTTTAATTTATGAAAATATGGAAGTACTTCATGATGTGTTATCCTTTTCGTAATATTTTTAAGCGAAACTGGGTAAGGCTCCCAAAAATATAGCAGATGGTGTGTTTTCCTTTTTGTAATATTTTTAAGCGAAATCGAGTAAGGCTCCCAAAAAAATAGCAGGTTAACTGTTTAGTTTGGCTTAGTGGTTGTCTCCTTTATTTCTGTAATTTGAAACTTGTTAATCCAATTATCTTTTTTTCTGTGATTTCAGTTGTCGTACTTGGGACGATGAACCCGGTTTCCAACAAAATTTTTCGGGTTGAAATGTCGAGGGATTCCCGACCTCAATTTTTTTTAATTTTATAATACAAATTGCAACTTGAATAAAAAATAAAAAAAAGGTATGTCGAAAGAAACAGAAAGAGTACAAGGATGACTCAAAAAAAAAAGTACAAGGTTGGTGTACAATTTATTGAAATTTATTAAAGGAAACTTAAAAAACATAATTTTTTTCCTATAACGATTTTTTAGTAACAATAGGTGTTTTGGAAAAAGACACAGTGACTTGAAAATCCCGACTTTTATTTCAGGGGGTTTGTCAAGTCCTGCATGCTCTTGATCAACATGTACAAAATTCCATAATATAGATACATAACTCTTAATACACAGTTTATGTGTCTATTGGGCTCATGAATGCTACACACATATAGGTGCCGATAAAATCGTCATGAAGTCGGGTGGCCAATGGTCTGCTCAACGATGACATATACCAATTGAGCAATTGTCTAATTCATCATTATTTTTTTTTTAACTCCTGAAAATAGGGTACAACACAAATGTTAATCCCTAACAAAAAAAAGACAAAGACAGAAACAAAACAAAAGCCTAAAGCCTTAAGCAAAAATACTTTTTCTTGAAAAATTCACCCCTAATATTTCTTAAAGTCTTTCACGACTTATCGAAACAACCATTTTTGTGTTTTTTTTTTTTTTTTTTTCAATTCCAACATCAACAACAGTCCACACTATTGTTATAATAATATGCATTACCTCAACACTTTGTGTCCAACAATTCGATACATATGGCTTATTGCATTTCATGTCTGAGGGTCACAAAAGCGTCCGCTTTCAGGTTTGAATGACTTGCTGCATTTTTATGTCTGGAGGATTACAAAAGCGTCCACTTTCTACCTGGAAGCTTAAAGTGACTTCACAGGTGTCATCTATTGTTCTCTTACACAATCTTTGTAGAAGTTTGGACCAGGTGCTAACTATTTATAGGCAAAAATCTATAAATTTATGTCTTCCATGAGATTGCTGAATAAGCCTATGACCCCAAATTTTTTATAGGTAACACTTTTTAGATTGTAATTACCGATGCATGTAAAAATGGAGACCTCAAAAGTATGGTTAGCGCCCTACTTAGTCTCATTCATCGAGCGTACAACACACAAAGAAACGTTTTGAACTCTCAAGTATTCAATGATTGGTTTCACGGTAAAAGTCCGTCGCGATAAAAAAAAAAAAATATTTAGATTGAGGTTTTCCCTGACTATTGTCTCAATTATGTAAGTCGATACCGACAATTGCTTTGGACTAGGTCCTTCATTAATAAAGCATTGTAAAAGTGATGCTTTGATGGTGACCTAAAAAACTTCGTAACTTTAAATTAATATTCCACGTACCTAATGGGATTTCACAAAAGGTCAACAACTTGTCAAATCTTCGCTGAAATTGTTTCTAAAGCGAAACAAGTCAACAATTTTATTTTTTATAAAGCTTGGTTTCAATAATTTTTAAGGATATTGAAAATGTTGAATCCTCTATTTTTAGATAAACGTTTAACATTTTAAAAATTTTATAAATGATAAACATAAATAATTGAAATGTGCTCTTGTGCCCGTATGTACGAATTGACGAATGTAAAAACTTTGAAGTGGTGAAGATGCCAAAATTTTCGAAAAACTCCCACCAAGTGTACAGATTCACATTGCATTCTACAAAATTTAAAGTGGTGAAAATCCTGATAAGTTTTTTCTCCTCCCCCCCAATATTTGTTATTTTAAAAAGGGGTGTTCATAATTTTCAGCACCTTCACACTCTACAATTTTCATATTTTTCATAGTCTAGATTCACAATACGTTTGAAGTTTCTAAAAACTTTCAAATGGTGAAGATGCTAAAAAAATTGAATTCCCCATGTGGCCCTCCCCCGCCCCCATCCTTGTTTTGTTATGTTTGAGGCGACGGTTGTTCAAAATTTTAACGCCTATGTACACGTTGAATAATAATGAAACTGTTAACCTTGACTTTAAAATTCTCATACACAAACATTTATTAGTTTTTTTCGCATAACACATTTTAGGACATTCCACTAACCTACTAATATCTCTCCCCCAAAATGATTACTTACGTGCCCCAGAGTCTTTTAGCCTTAACTGTGTGATAGGGCAATAGTGTCCCTCTGCTATTTCAATCTCATGTGTAATGTTATTTGTTTAAACATTAGATAAAGCCTCATTTAAATTTTTTCGCTCTGTTTTACACCTTATAAGACCTCAACCACCCTCCTCTTGTCAATTATCCCAGCGCATTGCGCCACCCTCAGACCTACCTTAGTGTTTACCACTTAGAATCACCACCTTTTTACCATTTTGGGAGAAACATTTGATTAAACAGCGGGTGCAGGCACTAAGGCTGAGCAAGGAAACCCTGCTCAACCTTGGGTTGAACTCTGCTTGAATGAGCCTTCATCTACATGTACATCAAACACTAGGCATAAACATTCTCTCTACAAACCTAATGGTCGACGGTTAGTACCCTCAAGCTTACTCAAACACCCTTGTGTGAGAAACTAAATGTGTAGACCATAGATATCGAAGTGATACATGACCATCATCCATTCTTATATGTCCATCACCGACTACTCCCTCTCAAGTTGCTTACATTGGTACCACCATTATCCATGTCATTGTTGGTGATATATTATTGGAGGTAATTTATTTTTTATCATTAGTAGGTAGCAATCACCATCTACCTCCTTATCTCAAGCATCATCTACACCTCTACAGTCGTTATGATTGGTACTGTTATCACCCACAGTCACTCCAATCTCGATTATAAATAGGTTTATTACCACCATCCACCCCCATAGCTTTGCCACCAACCAATCTCACTTGTTTATTTATCATGCAATCTTTCCACTATAATCTTCAACCATCTCGCCGATGATCTTAGCCCCCTCATAGTGAGGCCCCAAGGTAACCAATACATGATCATCCACTCCACCAAACCTACCTAGTTGTCGATCTCTTTTCTCCCAAACCAACCCGAGGTCGACTGCCTCATGGCTAGGCTACATTGAATATTGTTATTGGTCCCTACAATTAACAACCCATGCCTTTCCTTTTTTTTTAAACACCCCCTGCCGTGCTAGTGGTACTGGTAAAAGCCAATACCACTAGCACCCGGGGAGAGGCTCCATCTATTGGTGGGGAGCATCACCTGCTGGAAAAGAGGTCCAGCGTCCCTTTTTGAAAAAGGGTTGTGTTGAAAGGGAGTGCAGATGCTGGAAACTGGGTCGAGCGTTCCATCAGTATTTTTCCTAACTTCTACAGCTCCCGCCTTCCAAAGAAATGCCAGCTACACTACCTGCACTTAGTTATGTCCCAACTGTTTATTCAGCATACGTTGAGTACGGGCTCGGCGTCCCTCCTGACACACCTAAAAGACTTTTCGGAAAAACATGAGATAAGTTGGGGGCGACCCGAGTGCTAGAAACCAGGTCCAGCGTCCCGTCTCTACTGGTTTGCTCCGCCTATGCTAAGAACCGGACTCAGAGTCCCTTCTAGAAAACCATGAACAAACCTGCAAAGCACCGACTCTCCTTCCTGTATGATCTCCATTAATGACAACGGGTGGGGGGGGAATTGATCTCCGAACTCCTGCGCCGGTCTAAGGGGAAAGTCGGGGCCAACAATCGTCCAGTCGTGGAAATGCAGCCTGTAATCCCATATCATATCTGTCTGAGCGTCCCCTTCTTCTTCCTCCTGGTGCTCGTCTTTTGACCACTCCACCCATGCTATCCACCCACCTCTCTTCCCTCCAAGCCACTCCTCGCAGAACCGGGAGATAATTCGATAGGCGTCTCCCTTAAAATGGACTGTGTTCAGTTTCTCTCGTGCCGCCTGCCAGCGGGTGATGATTTATGTCTGCACCAGTTGTTTGAGCTGCTCCGTTACCTCCCCCTCCTCCACTCCTGCTCCTTCCATTTCTAGGACACACCTTTTCCACCAGATAACCCATAGGACGGAGCGTCCGCCAAAAGATTTTCCTCAAACTCATTTTTTAAGATGCCTGGGTAGTGTCCCAGCAGAATCGCCCTCCAGTCCCATGGCCATGGCAAGTCTGGGAACATCTGTTGCCAAATCCTATCCCACCACCGCCATAGTAGTCCGGCTGAGGGGCACTGCATGAAGATATTTTCCACTGTCTCAGGTCTTTTGTGTGGAGGAAAGGTGTGTGTGCAACTTTTGCACCATGGCAGTGCACGCCCTTGCTCTTCTAGCCGGGTGTGGTCGATTAACCAGTTATTGGTGGGCAAACAGCGGTGGGCTATTTGCCACTGCAGTGAAGAAATTTTTGCAGGTCGTAGTTTGTTTTCGCAGAACCATTTTATAGGTCTGAGTAGGCCCCTGTCCATGTTCAGGTGTTGATGCCACCTGTCTTCCACCACATCCCGGAGGCATTTCCTGCTCCTTAGTATCCTGTATGCTGACTTTGCCTTCATATTTGCTAGTTGCACGCCTTTCTATGGTCTTCCCCTCTGTCCTCCTCTGCTATCCGGGAGCCATCTCCATTCTCCCGGGTCCAGAGGCAGGTTTGCAATCGAGGTGTTGGGCCTATATGCCTGCCTTCCATTGTGTCCCTCCCTCCAATACTCTAATCTGGTACATGGCATTTCTTTTCCTCCACTGGAAGGGTTGTCTCTTCCCGATTAGCAGGTCCTCACTACCTAATGTGTAGTACTCCACCAACACGTCTTCCTTTCCCACTAGGTGGATCCTACCAACCCGGTTCTTCTCGCAGTTTACTTCCACCCCGACTACATTCGTACTATGTGACATTGCACAACATTACGTGATATACAAAATCGATCATAATCGAATTTTATCTCTCTCTCTTGCAGCACGTAGATCCAACCCACTGCGCTACTACATTTGATGATCCGCCATTGTGTCATAGTTGCCTAGGGGATAAGTATGTGGCACCTAACACCAGGTTGGCTAACAAAATTGAGCCCGTAACCTTCCCGTTGCAGTGTTAAAACTGTAATTCCCTACGTTATCACGCTCAACCTTGGTCATTGGGCTATCTGAACGGACGTATGGTGCTTAACTCTCACCAACTTAAAATGTCTAGCCCATTCTTCGAAAACCATCCCAATCCCTTACCATTTTTCCCGATTCTCCATCTCAATCCTTCAAAATGATCAAAACTCATTTTGACTTAAGGAGCCTCAATGTATGAAGCATATGGATAATATATGTACAAGACCTATACGGTATTCTGTACGTAATCTCGTACATTTTTTAGTCCCAATGTAATATAGGACGTGAAATGGTCGTTGCCCACGAAATGGAAAACAATTGAAACCGGACACTATGTTCTCTCACTTAACCTTAGTCACCGGTTTATCTGAACGGACGTATGGTGCTCAACTCTCATCAACTTTAATTGTCTAGCCCTTAGCTTCGAAAACCATCACAATCCCTTACCATTTTTTCCCGATTCTCTGTCTCAATCCTTCAAAATGATCGAAACCCATTTTGACTTAAGGAGCCTCAATGTATGAAGCATGTGGATAATATATGTGCAGGACCTATACGGTATTCTGTACGTAATCTCGTACGTTTTTTAATCACAACGTAATATAGGACGTGAAATGGTCGTTGCCCACGAAATGGACAACAATTGAAACCGGATGCAAGGCCTGCCTATGCTGCGATGATCAGTAGACTTCTGCACCTTTAAACCACCATTACCCCCGAAGCAGCCTTCCCGGACCTTGGTTTTAGCAAGCTACCGAACCTCTTCGTCATATGGGAATGCGGCTGGAAACTGGTAGTGACATGGTGGGCGACCGATCTTTCAACGTTGGCTACCGATATTTCTATCCCAATTGTTTCCTTTTTTTTTTTCGGTCCTTCTTTTCTCCTTTTTTTTCCCCTTTCTTTTATTTGTATTCCTTTCGTTCTCTTTTCTCTCATTGGGCGGCTGCTACTCCAAAGGTGCTGTTCACAGAGGCAGATCTTGTATGACGAGGGCCCTCGCTCCATTTTTCTTTTTTCTTTGGACCCATTCACGATATACATGAAAGACCAAAAATGTAGCGGTGTATTTGCCCATGTTCAAGCTAAACATTCATTCTCATTTTGCACATTTGGTAAGGAGTGGAGGCACACCCTTTTTGGACACCACTCTCCAAATTCGTAAAATGAGAATGATTCTTCAGCTAGAACATGGAACTACACACCGTCCTATTTTTTGTCCTTTGTGCCTGTGGAGAGCAGTGCAGCGAAGCCCAATTTCTAGATTTATGCATGTCATCCTTGCACAGGGCAGCACAGCCCCAGGCGAATCTCGTAGCAGAGATTCGAGCACAAAGGACAAAAATCAATGCATTGTACCTCCTTTTTTTTTTGTTTTTTTTTTACCATTTCTCGGTTCATCCGTGTCAACCTTCGAGCAGGGCCATACTGATCTTCTCTGTATTCTCCCGCACTCTAGGGAAGATTCATTGCAGGGCCGAACTGATCTTATCTGTATTCTTCCGCGTTCTAAGGAAGATCCATTTTCATTTTCCACTTTTTGATTGCACTTTGGGAAGTACAGCACAGAGGATGACAGATGAGCCAGAAGCGGCGCCATTTCAGGAGGAGCAGCACATCAGTCACGCCGTTATCAGAGGCATAACCTTTTTTTTTTTTTTTTTTTTTTTTTCAGTCTCGTCTTCTCTGGTCGCTCGTTGCCATTTTCAAAACGAGCGACCGCCGTGGCTGGACCAAGCCTCTACCGACACTACCGACATCCTCCTTGAATTCAGGAAGTGAAGAAAGTTTGGTTGGTCGAGGTAATGGTGGTTTAAAAGAGAGTTGACAACTCTCTGAATTTGAGCGGAAAGGTACAAGGAATAAAACTACGATGAACTATTGAACAAGTGTAAGCTTCGTTACATGGAAACGAAAATTTGATGCATTACCGCAACATAAGCAATATTCAGTTGAGCATCATCTATAGGTCTTACTGAAATATGAAAGGGGGGTGGGAAAAAATGTTTCAAGAACAATGAGCCATCTACATATGCAGGATGCAACTGGACAAACGCTCCTACAGGCTAATCAATAAGTGCTTACCCTAAAAGTTAAAAAAAAACAAAGGACTTATTGCAACAACAATATACATAGGTGCTCCAATTTTAGACATTTTCACGTCATACCACACCCCCAAACTGGAATGGGCCAACACGAGTGGGTATTTGGGGGCATTTTTACAACATCAAACATGTCTTTTCATGCTATTTTAAGGTTTCCGAACTTCGTAAACATTACTGGAGATGGCAAAAAAAAAAAAAAAAACCTTGTACGACATCCCTTGCATACGAGTACAAGAGTACCAATTCGTACTTTTACCGGGGCGTGTACAGGTCCTAATAACTATTCATTTTTCAAACCACATTCATATTATTCATTCATTTCCGAATAATATGAAAAAATGATTATTTTGTACAGCATTTCAATATACATCTTTCTTGGCAAAATAAGAAAAATACAAATTAATTGGAGAAACTTGTTTCATAACACAAACTTTAAAAACGATTTCACATAACCACGTTTTCGTAACTCAGTATAACTCAACCTTATTGGTAGTTGACCACCCCTTCTATTTGCTTAGACAAAATGACGAACGTATCTAATAACCACTGTGTTTGGACGAAATCCGACCAGCGTTTTGTCCACAAATTACTAAACCATTTTTAATAGCAGACATTTTAACAATAGATGATGACTATGTTCTTAAGTTTTTTATCAATTTGTACCCTTTTTACAAACTATTTTGACTCCATCCCTCTGGGACTCGATTAATGGACTATAGCCATCACCAGGTCGTTCAGGTCAAGGCAAACTTCTTGAGCGTATATTGTTTATTATCCTTGATGATTTTTTTGACATATTTTCCTCGACTATCTGGTGTCTAGTTATCTCTAGAATTTTTCGGTGCATTGTTTGATCAAATGCCTTCCTGCTTCTTTTAGAGTTTACCTTAGTGGTTGTCCTGAACTTGAGTTGAAGAGTGAACGCTTATTGACTCATTCTAACCCCATTCTAAAAAGTAAAATTTCATATGAACGAGTTGGCCATCTAGCGTATACCCACATTACATAATAAGTTAATTAATCGTAAACTTTTTCTATTTTCCATTTCCATAAACCCCAACTTCATATCCAGTATATGACTGACATTCTCCTTCTTGATCAAAGACTCCCTACTTCTTTTAGAATCCACCTTAGTGCTTGTTCTAAGTTTGAGTAGGAGAGTGGACACTTACTGCCTCCTAATCATCTAACCCATTATAATGAATACAATTTCATATGAATGAGTTGGACATCTCGTGTATACCCACATTACATAATAAGTTAATTAATTGCCTTCTCTTTTTCATTTCCATAATATTTATTGCCTCTTAATCATCAAGCACCATTAAAGAGAGTACATTTTCATATGAATGAAAAAAAGGGGAACAAAATGAAAGTTGGAAATACGCAAAAAACGAAAGGAGGAGCAAAACAACGGCTGGCGGTTGTCCTTGTGAGATATTCACGTCATCTCACACCACGCGCGTGGCCGCCTGCACCATGTTAAACCACCACTCACCCCGCCACGAAAAACCTCGGGGGACTGGTAGCATATTTTCATGAGGGTTTCCAATACCACATCATGGAGAACTGGCAAACTGTTGCCGCAATTTTTTTCGCAGTTAAGATGTTTTTCCCAAAATTTTAAACATTTTTCCTGGAAAGACCACGACCTTTTTTTTCTTTTTCTTTTTTTTTTGGAAAGCCCACAACCTAACCTACAGGCCCTCCACTTTTCAAGTTTTTTAACGCAGTCTTCTGAGCGTGAAAAATCACCGAAGTTAGGATTTTTTTTTTTGTTGGCCCACCCGTCGAAGAATGGCAAAAATGGAAAATGCACCAAATTGGCACGGCAACCATTGCAGCATCAAATTTTTTAATTTTTTTTTCCAGACATTTTTCCTAGGAAGATCAGGACCTTCCATAGAGGCCCTCCAATTTTCAAGATATTCAACGCACTCTTCTGAGCTGGAAAAATGATTCAAAAATCATTATTGAAGTTTGGGTACTTTTTTCGTTGGCCCCCACATCGTGGAGGGGAAAAAATGGACAATGAACTGAATCAGCCCGGCAACTATTTCAGGGTCAAAACCTAGGCTACCAGAGTGGCCCGGGATCACTTGCCCGACCGGGCCAAAAAAAAATAAAAAATAAAAAGAAAAATAATACTTTCAATAATTTATTTTTTATTTTAAATTTGGTGAAGAATTTCAATGTGGCCTTGAGGCGAAAGTTGTTCGATTTAATTTTCTGCATAACATAGTTTTCTTTTCGGATTCTTTTCTCTTTTTTTTTTCTTTTTTTTTTTTTGGCTTGGACCTTTGCTGGTCCTTGCATGGGCTGGCCACCTGGGACCCGGGCGGACCGGCTGGTTGCCTAGGTCAAAATTAATTTGATTTATTTTTTGACATTTCTCCTAAAAATAATGCCACCTAATCGACGGGTTCCCAAATTTTCAGATTTTTTTGATGACCCAAATTTTCAGATTTTTCTGATGATTCGTTTAAACGGTTTTAACTGCCGCTGTACTCTCTATAATGGGGCTAGATGATGAGGAGGCAACTGCCTCCTGCTCATGTATCCCCATTAAAGAGAGCAGAATTTCATATGAATGAGCTGGCACACAAACCCCAATAGACATACAATGGCCATGCATCACCGCGAGCAATACTTTCTCACACCCAATCTGTGCATGTATTGCTACCCGTGACAAGTAGGCTAACACCATGTTGCCTTTAAGCTTATCGGCACTTCGTACAACTGTGATACCGATTCGACAGACTACTATGACAATACAATAATGGATATTTTTTGGTCAGTGTAAACTTCCATTGAAATGGTCAGCACACTACAGTGGGAATTGAAATGATACCGTGGAAGAAGTGGGCACAAAAAGTGTGGAAACTTGGAAAGATGCACACAACAATGAGGGCAGTGACAGACTGTCCTGGGAACACTAAGCGACTGGTCCGGACACTGGACCCTGACAATCTGCAAAGTTGGGCCTAATGGTGCTTTGAGTGATAGTCTGCTTTGAACCATCGCAATGGGCAGGCAGGCATGTGAAGGCAACAAGGTACACACACAGCAGCAGGGCATGCAAGCATCTCTCATCCATCCCGACCAAAGGGATTGGATTGAGCAGTTGTCGAACGTCCAGCTGGCCTACGACTCGTCCATTCATCCGGCGATCAGGATTTCACCCTTCCAGTTCAAGGATGGCTCGCTGCTCACATCGCCATTGGACACGATCGTTCCACGAACGATCGAAAGCGGGACACTCCCTGCTGCATCAGCAGGGAGGGCCTGGATGCCCCGTAGGGACCCACGAAGGCCAGTTCAGGCCAGGACCAGAGGCACACCAGCGAGGCCCAGTGCTACATATAGCTGGGCCAGGCCACGGCAGACACACAGTTCAAGTAGCTCACGTCTTGGGCGACACGCTGCTGGAGCTGTATTATACAGCACTGCGCTAGATGTAGAGGTGTAGGTAGGGAGAGAGGCAGAGGCCATACTTGCAGCAGCGGAGGACTTAGCTGGGCACCATAGCTTGACCTCTTGCCAGCGACCTGCAGCACAGAGGACACTCCGCTTCGTTAGTACATGGCAGCAGTTACCTGCATGTGAGGCAGCGAGGAGGACAACATCGTCTTCTTCTTCCTGTTCTCGCCCGCCATCTCGCGTTCTTCTTCTTCTTCCTTCAGAGAGAGAGGGAGAGAGAGAGGTTACAGGCAGATGTTACATCGGGCTATGAGGCCCTGTATCTGGTTCGACATTTTCGTGGCAGACTTTAATTGGACATTCGGCAGGAATAAATTTTTGGACTTCGCTGTCGCGATCTTGGTCTTCTCCCTCACCTCCATCTTCGTCTCGCCTTTTCCCCCGTCTCCTCATCCGTGGTATCTCCCCATCTGCGAGCGACCTTTCGTCTATGTATGCGGTCCCTCCCCTCCCTCTCGCATGTGTGATGTATGATGGGATGTCGCATCAGTATCTGACAGGTCAGGTCATATCTTTGAGTCTTCGACTGCGCTACATTGTGCTATTTTCGTATGTATCTGGATGTACATTGCTTGTTGATGCTTTGCTGACGCTGCATTGTCCATTTGAGTCCTCCACAGACATCGCTCGTTCGGGCATGTATCAGGGCCTCACCACGCTGCCCCACTTCCCACTTCCGACCATCCCTAACCCTAAGTGGTAGCCCTAGCCACTTAGTTTAGGGGTTTGGGCGGCAAAGCCAACTCTCACCAGCAAGTAGAATCCGCTCTGATACCAAGGTTACGATCCTGGCGAGGAAGAAAAAAAGAAGGAAGAGGAGCTGCTCCCAGACAACTGGAAAGGAATTGGAGTGGTTGCAGCTAATCGAAATGGTGGAAAGGGCCATGACCTCTACCTGTCGACGATTCTCGCAATTCTCGATAAGCAAGCCAATAGTCTGTCACACCAGACGCGATTCTCGATAAGCAAGCCAATCGCACACTTCAGTGAGCAGTGACTGAGAGGAATCCAAGAAGGAAAAAGGCTCTAGCAGTCAATCCTCCTCTACAGAGGGCAATTAATGTTGTTCAGGGATCCATCGGCTTAAATTGAAAAGTTCACAATGTACTATGTATGATTGACTTGTCGGTGGAATAAGAAACGGACTGGCAAAAAGAAGAGAAAAAAACAAAAAAGGGAACCTGACTAGCGCTCCCCAGAATGGATATGGAGGCAGCCTATCAAGAGTTCAAATCCTCCTGGGTACAATAGTGATATGGACTACCGCTTTCAAGACCAAACAAGGAAGAGTGTCTCTCTCTCCATATCCCACAACTCCTCTCCATATACAGTGGATTAGCCACTATTATCACTTCTTTTTTCTCTTTAAGGAGTGCGACGGCTTTGGGATATCTTCACCGATCTAACCGGCACTAATTAATTACGAGTGATTTCCTTCCATTCATCAAGGTCCGCGAGGATTTTGAACACATCAATATTTCATTAGTTCACGGGTGTACCAACTGAGCAATAGCCCCTATTTCCCCCCCCCTACATACCTTCCCCACGTAGCTTCATTTCTGCATCACCGCTGAGAAAATCTGTGCAAAGTCGCAAATGCTACGTGTGGCTGAAACGTTTGCCTTACAGTTGTCGTGCTCCTGTATGTCAACAACAGGCTCGTGATGAGAAAGAAAAAGTAAAGAATGTTAAAAAAAACTGCATTACGGAATTTTGAGCAACTACCTTATCCAAACTAACAAGAACCACAGCTCGTTCATTCAGGTCTCTCTCTCTCTCTCTCTCTCTCTCTCTCTCTCTCTCTCTCTCTCTCTCTCTCTCTCTCTCTCTCGTTCCTATTGAAGTTTCAATGACCACTTTCCGAAAATGGAAATTTCTTTCGTGCAATAAAACAAGCCAGGCCACGTCATCGGTGTCGAAACATGAACCCGACAGCAACCGGCTTGCAGTCGAATTAATACTCAATATGAAGTATACCGTAAACCAGACTGAGCCATGAACTGCAGCGTGCAGCATGCATCACATGGGTCAAAGAAACCATACATGTTCCCGTCGCTGTCACTGAGAGCAGTGAGCACACATACTCATCATTTGCATTGGTAAAAGAGAGCACACCTGCCTGATCCCGCGCTCTTATCATTTCAGCACTCCTGACACAACAGCACATTGCAGGAACTCGGGCACAGACGGCAGAGAGCTCATCCAACAAGGTGATCTGCACTCACTCGTTTACAGGTACAAAAGTTACAAAGCAAACTCCTCTGCACCTCTGCCCTGCACCCTTATTCCTTTGATCATCTGATTACATGATCGGTAGAGGAGTTGAACGGAGCAGGCCCCATCCAGTTGTTGTTGTTGTTGTTGTTGTTGTTGTTGTTGTTTTTATTGTTTTTGTTGCTGTAGTTGTAGTTGTCGTTGTTGTTGTTGTTGTCGCGTCCCCCTTCAGTTCTCCCGACAAAGACCCCAGCAGACAACAATCTCCGAGGCTCTGCTGCAGGAAACCAACTCAGGGCATACTCAGGCTTTCTACTGAGCTCGGGACATCATTGCAGTCAGATGCATCCAGGTTAGGCCACAATCAAAGTCCGGTTTGTTGAGGAAAGCGTGAGCGTGAGTATGATCTCACTCCACTCATTGTACATCCATCCTGACATCCTGGCATCCCCCCCCCGTAGAACCAACAAGATTCAGTCAACCTCATCTTTGGTTCTGAGTCTCTGACGGATCACAGCGACGACCTGCCAGAAGACCCATGCATAGAGGCAGTTTTTTCCAATACCGAGTCTCTGACGGATCACAGCGACGACCTGCCAGAAGACCCATGCATGGAGGCAGTTTTTTCCAATACCTTTCCTGTGTCACACCGTCTCACCGTACACATCCTGCCTACAAGGTGTTGAAGGAGTCGACTGTCTAAGCTCATCCCTCAACCCCATAATCAATTCAGCACTGACGCGACTTCCTTCCAGCTAACGAAGTTGTCCGCAGCTAAGCAGCAGTTGCAAATAGACGAGTGCAGGGTTCAAAAGAGTGTGAAGCTCATTCAGCGACATGTACGCCTGCATTTCCGAACTGCGACTAATAACACCACGTGCTACCGACGATGCACGACCCATACACTTCCACTGCATTCCGGAAATCAGTCGCGGCTAGTGGTGCTGTCGCTACACCCGCTAATACCTTATGGGGCACAAATGGATTGACGGCAGGCTTCACATGAAGTAAAGGATGACTCGGCCACACAATCCGACAAAGGACAGGAAACGATCCCCTGGACATCATCCAACGCTTAATAGGCATTAGGCAAAACATTCCAAGTAGCCATAAGCTTAGAGGTTAGAAACCATAAAACAGCAAAACCATCTCAAGCGAGTCGTGCCTTGCCTTGCCTTGCCTTGCCTTGCCTTGCCTTGCCTTGCCCCTGCCCTCAGCCAGTGATGCCAGATACATATGAACACTGCTTGGCCTGCCAAAACCAGCATGTCTAAAACTGTTGAAAAGAATCGATACGTACCCTAGGAAGCATATATCATGGCATCTCAGCCTCTGAACTTGATCGCAAGCCACCATCCACATGCTTTGGCGTCAAAGAAATGCTCCTCCACCAGCACCGCATCGCATCATCTGTCTGTCACATAATACATGGGTGTGCAAAACCTCTACTCAGGAAGAAGCCCTCCGCCCATGTACAACGAGGAAATCTGGAATTAGCAAAGTCAGTCTTACCTGTAACCGGTGATAGACTATATTGCACCCGTTTCTGGAAATCTGCCAGAGACAAAGCTTGCAAACATACTTCGACATGTGACAGTTGAACCTGCACTCCACTGCTCTACATCAATTGCACACAGCAACCACAGTGAGCACAATAAGAGTTAAAGACCACCACGCCCCCCAAACCTAATTTGTCAAACTTTCGTGTATGGGCTGACCCTGGCCTTTCCAGCCTGAGTCGTCCGGCCTGCCACCCCACAAGAAGGAAGTGGCAGCCATACCCATTCAGCCGCGTCAAATTTCTTTTTGTAGACGGAAGAATTTCGTCTCGGAACTTTTCATCGCAGGAGACGGGGCGCTCTAAGTTGTGCACCCTGATCGGGCGCCCCCTTGCACTGAGTAGGCCGAACCTGCCCGTGATCTCCACGTCTATCCGGTTCACTGTCAGGAGTAGGCACAGGTCAGTGTTGTGTCGGGTCCCTTTCACCGCCGTCATTGTCGTTGCAAAGAGATGGATTAAGAAAACCTTTTACGCGGTTATTGTCACTTCGCCAAGGACTAATGCTTCCTTAGATGCCCTGAGGACGAAGTGAATGATGGCCATAATCATTGCCATCCACATAGTACCGCTGAAGCAGTTTGCTTCGTTCCGGGTACACGGTTCCCCGCACACTGATCAATGGAACTTCAATCAGTCGGTGACAGTGCTCAGGGTACCAGCCAAACCAAGGCCTTGCGAGCACCACAAATCAACTAACCCAGTCCAGGATACCATCTCCAACCTGAGTCCAAGATAAAGTACAAAACACACAAGATAAGAAAAATATGTTCATATAAACACATCCAGCAACGATATCCACCCAATCTATCATGTTAGCGTCGTGTGCGGCATGCCATGACAAGCTCACCTTCCCATCCCCCACAATAGGTGATTGGTAGCAATTGACAGGGAAGAGTGCCTTCCTGAGTTGATTGATTCGAATCAGAACATTGATGACAAAGATACAAGAGAACGTGGACAAAATAAACAGGATATTCTGAAAGTAGGAAGAGCATACCAGAAGGAAATTGCAACAAGTCACGATAGTTCCAGTGCCTCATTGAGAAGTTCATTCCCGTCCCTTTCTCTCTGATCTCGTAAAAGTGCTATGAAAACGCAATGGCAAGGCCCGACCACGGAGGAGATCTGGATCCACGATCTCTCTCTCTCTCTCTCTCTCTCTCTCTCTCTCTCTCTCTCTCTCTCTCTCTCTCTCTCTCTCT
>BFEA01000211.1:917667-936895 GCA_003427395.1 Chara braunii | reverse complement strand
GAGAGAGAGAGAGAGAGAGAGAGAGAGAGAGAGAGAGAGAGAGAGAGAGAGAGAGAGAGAGAGAGAGAGAGAGAGAGAGAGATTCCAATTGCACCGGTGAACCTCCTCAGAAGAGGAGAATAGACGTGGGTTCCACATACATTGCAATCGGGTAGATGGAAAAGAGGCAGCTCCAGCAATTGGGCGCTGCAAGAAAAAGACAAGTGACGATGAGAGCTAATAACCATGCACACCCCCACCGACACTGTAACGCAGTCACTTAAAAAAAAAAGCATACTCTTACACTTTTCTATTTAACTTTGCGAGCAATAAAACAAGGGAAGGAAAAAGGGAAGGAAGCCAAGGATGCTGCTCACCACCGACACCCAAAATATAATTGCGTACCTTTTTATTTCAAGAAGACACTGCTTCTGCTGCCCTCACCACCTGCTGACTAAATGATCAATTTCCAAAAATTAATCAATCCCTCAATTACTCCATTCCCAACGACGCTATTCTAACGACAAACCTCATTCTCTACTTTTCTTCTTACTGCCTTACGACTTCATCCATCCTCACACTTCCACAAACTCTACACTCCACCTTTCTTCCTCTCTACACAACACATCGTCATGTTCATACTCTCCCTCTGGCGGCCGCCAGGCTCTTAGGCCTCAGAAAGATTCCCTGTCAAGTCAACATTCGAGCGAAAATTCTAGTGCCCAAATATGCTGAGCGAAAATTCTAGTGCCCAAATACGCTGAGCATCCAATTTCCTGATTACTGACACCCGAGGGATAACTGATTGTGTATACCAGGTCGATAGCTTGCACCAGATGAAGAGCGCGATGGATGGAGGAGAACCCACAAAGGAAGGAGATGCAAACTGCAGGCAAGTAAAGAAGGGAAGCCGTGTACGCGGGAAGAGGAGAAAGGTGACGGCTGTTCTGGAGGTGAATCTCAATCGTATGGTACTAGGAAGAGAGAGAAATCTGCGTGTGTGTGGGTGTGTGAGTGTGAGACAGGAGGAGGAGCGGGACTGCAGGCGCGGTGGACTGGGAGCACGAAAGATTCCCAGCAGGAGGGTAATCAACGCGAAGGAGAAAGCGAAGAAGGAACATGAAGGAGGGCACTTTACGGCTGTGTCAGTCTGTACGTCTGTGTGGGCGCGCGTGTTTGCGTGTTTGTGTGTGTTGTCATATTCGCTACACACAACAAACGCACGACTGTGCCACACTGATTCGTCGGACTTTCACCGACTCATCATGAGGTCTGTATGTGTGTCTATTTGTGTGTTTGTGTGTGTGTGTCTGTGTCTGTGTTTGTGTGTGTCTGTGTGTATGTGTGTGTGTGTGTGTGTGTGTGTGTGAGAGAGAGAGAGAGAGAGAGAGAGAGAGAGAGAGAGAGAGAGAGAGAGAGAGAGAGAGANGAGAGAGAGAGAGAGAGAGAGAGAGAGAGAGAGAGAGAGAGAGAGAGAGAGAGAGAGAGAGAGAAACAAAGAGACGAGTTGAGCACAGAATGGCGATAGGTAAATAATAATAAAGGTGAAGGAGAACGCGCAAAAGGTAAGGGGGACGGCTACAGCCGCAGAATCCACCACGGTGAAGTATTATTTCACAGGCGACTAAAAGAGACAGCGCAAGCATCCGCCCTGAACAGAGGGCGGTATAATCCCCCATTACAGAGAATAACAAGGGGGAGCAAAAGAGGAGAAGACGGATGCTGACGCTGGACGATGACGGAGATTATTTACCAAAAAATGGGAAATTAAAAGAGCAGGGAAACGACGAAGAACATAAGACAATTACGACGATGCGTCATCATTTTGACAACTAACGTGGACGAACTGTTAATCAGCGACCAATTAAGGAATTGAACCAAAAAAAACAAAAGACACCTGCCTTAGCTCGGAAAGTAGGTTTGCACCTACTCCTCCTTCGGCTTCTTCTGCCTTCGCGAATTGAAATACCTTCCTTGCCTGCGGAAATGAGATCAACTAGATGCTGGAAACTTAGTCGATTTTCGAGAACGCTGTTATCACCCACCGGCGGCTCCTTCTCGGCTCCATCAATCCCTCTTCGCGCCAACGGAGTGCCGTCAACCATTCTGCTATCATTTCCTCCTTAGCGAATCAACCCCCTTCCTTAACCTATTTTATACCCATTTGACCCGCCCCCGCCCTCCCCTTTTCCCGACTCAATTTGCTAGGTTCTCAATCATCGCCACCAGTCTACCACCTCCTTCTCCTCCCTCACGCAGCTCATCCCACATGTGCGGACACAGGGTTTGCCTCAGCACACCCTCTCTTTCTCTCTCTCCTCTCTCTCTCTCTCTCTCTCGCTCTCGCTCGCTCGCTCGCTCGCTCGCTCCCCCTCCCCCCAACGCCCACTCTACCGGCACACGCACACACGAACGCGAAACGCAAAGAAAAACTCACACGTGGGGCCAATAGCTTGCTTTTTATTACATGCGGTGCGGCGCAACGGAGTCCCTGGCTGGCTTAGCCCTGACGACGAAACACGTGCCTTTAGTCCAAGGGCCCTGGACAATTAATCCAAGTATATCTACGACGGTAACCGAACATCCTTATTCCTGTCATGCACCCACCCACTCAAACGCTCGCTCCTAGTCACAATCTTTTCCCAAGCCTCTTTAGTCGATGGCCTGGCCTATCCCCAAATCGCGGAGACGTTTTCGCCGACACATTCCCCCTTCGAAAGCTACAAGCACATGCTCTCTCTCTCTCTCTCTCTCTCTCTCTCTCTCTCTCTCTCTCTCTCTCTCTCTCTCTCTCTCTCTCTCTCTCTCCTCCACCGCCCCCGCTTTTTGGCCAGCGCACGCACACGCACACACATTAGCACGCGCTCTCATGCCTCCATTCTCTCTCCGCTCCCCCGGAGTTTCGTTCGTCTTCCATGTTGCTCACTGGCATTTCCCATCTCTCATCTCCTCAATAAGGAGAACCCTGGCATGCCATAAGAGGCTGATCGACCCATCCATCACCCCTGCACGCGGACCTGCACGCCGAGCACCGTTTCCGGAGAGAAATTCGGCGCTATAAGACTCACGTGTTGCCACGTCAAATCCCACATGGACATTTGGGACTGTTGTGTAATTCCGCTTCCTCCATCTCCGCTCTCTATCCCTGTCCCTCCTCCTCCTCCTCCTCCCGCCACCACGGGTAATAGCACCTGTCTACTATGCATTACAAGCAGCATGTTCTTGAGCAGCTCCGGAATGTTCTCCGCTAACTGTTCGTACAGCAACCCCCCTCTCCTTCCCTGTGACGTCGCCAGCCTCATATACCTTTCCATCCTCTCTAGCACCGCCAACCACAGCGGTTGAAAACCTGGCGACCCCGCCAAGTGGTGCAAAAAATGCAAAAATATCCTCGACAAGAGCGCCATTGCCTTTCTTAGCGTCGCTTCCATTCCTCTGTACTCCTTGGGTGACTGTCCCTGGGCTATGTCCAGCAACTCGTCCAGCACAGGGAAGACCACTTGATCGAACGCCGGCCCGCAAAGCACAGGCATGGGCACGATGGCATCCGCCGCCAGCAGGGACCTCTGCAAGCAGAGAAGAGCGTGGTCGCGGACATCCTCCCTAGGCTCGATGCACACAAGCCGCACTCCACGCACAAGTCGAGTCCAGAAGTCGAGCAACTCCTTCCGCCCAGCTTCTTGAATGTATGCCGCGTCGTCGGCCCCCAGCCCCGCCCCGCCTCCGCCATACCCCGCCCCCCCCCCCCCCATAGTTCCTCCTAAGCCGCCGCTCCCGCCATCTCCCAGTGCCGTGGCCCACCGTGTCAGGTTACCTACCAGCCCTCCGACAAGAGTGAGCGCGCGCATGGAGCGATCTACTCCCCCTACCCGCGCCTCCGCGAACGCCAGCCCCGTCTCCAGACACGCCAGGAAGTTCGCCTGCGTGATGTGCGAACTGTCACTCATGATGAAGGTCAGCGCATCGAACCCCGTCTCCGCCGCGTCCGGATGGCGCGCCGTTTTCGCCAAAAGCGAGCACACGGTTCGCCATCCCATTGGCGAACGGATGTGATGAAAATTCACCTTCAGCAGCTGGAGGATATCAGAGGCAATGCGCTCGCAGAGTGAATCCGCGACCTTAGCGTCAAGGCGCAGGATGAGCTGAAGCGAGCGGAGGAGCTCCTCCGCCACCTCCTCGGACAAAGACATGAGGCGGAGACCCGTGCGCAGGAGCTCGAACACGGCTTTCTCCACGAGCGGTCCTGGGGTTAAGGACGTGGCCATTATCTTGTCCAAGTGGTCTCTCACCACCGACCAGATAAGTAGGACGCGATCCCGATTACAGAAGGTGACCTGCATGAGGAGGTCGAGACAGAGCACCGCCGTTTCTTCCTCCTCCTGAAGCGCCAGCGCGCCCCCACCCCCGCCCCCTCCGCCGCCTATGGCAGGTTTCTGAGGGCGGGGCCCCGCCGCCACCAGCGCTTTCGCCAGCTGCACCAGCGACTCTGGCGCCAACGACCTACTGCGCGTGAATATCTCCTCGACCCGGCAGGTCTCCATCGCGCGCGCCATAAATTGATAAGCCGCGATCTGGTCCTGAGTAGGGGAGTCCGTCTCGAGCGACCATAGTTGACTGAAACGCCCCATCAGGCCGCTAGATCCGGAGCGCCCCCGCGCCGGAGGAAGCACTCCGAGCGAGGAGGACGCGCCTGACGAGCCCCCCGACGACATGCTCCACCGCGTCCGATGGTTGGCGCCGCCGCCAGCGCCGCCGCCTGCGGCGCCCGACTCCGACGAGGGCGCGGGCGCCGTGCCTACGACCCCGCTGCTGTCCGGGAGCAGGACCGCGACGACGGCGGAGGACGGGCGGAGAACCGGAGAAGACGGGGAAGAGCCCGCCGCCGCTTGCTGCGGAGGAGCTTGCACAGACGACGACGAAGGCGGGGAGCTCACCCCGCCGGGCGCTCCCGCCGTCTCCTCGCTTTCCAGGAAGAAGCGCGGCAGCAACCTCAACCGGTGCAACCGCACGATACAGTCCACCAGATTCCTCCACCCCGTCCGGATGTGATCACCGTAGTTGTTGGCGATGAAGAACACCGTCTCCGCCGCCATCTTCGCCTTGCTATCTTCCACGAAGGCGAAGGCAGGCCGCTCCGCCCCCGGATTGAGCAGCGTGGTGAACTTGCAGAGCGACACCGCGAGGTTATCTATCACATCCTTCATGCAGTAATAGGCCGAGATTTTGGCAACAGCGAGGAAGCCATCGCGGCATTCGTTAAGAACGTCCTCCTCCTCCGCGTGATCAAACACCACGGATATGGCCGCAATCGCCGGCCCCCACATAATTCCAAACATATCGAGATCGAGGAGCGGCAGGTCTTCGCACGGAACGAACAGCGCCACCACTTTGCTCCGTCGGATCAAATCCACCCAGCGGCTGTACGTCATTTCCGAAGCCACTACCCCACTATCCGTTATCCTTAGCTCGTTCCGCGCGATGGAATGGTACAAATCGACCAGCAACTCCCTAGGCAGATCTTTGCCGTTGTTAATCGACTTGTTGTTTCGGATGAACTCCTCCTCTGTCATTTTCCTCCTGACCTGCCCGTTGTGCAAATCGGTGTTCAGTATGATGGCAGAATAGGAGAGCACAAAGGCGGCGTCTTTGTGCTCGAAAACGCCCTGGCAATGCTCAAAGAATCTCCCCGCAAAGGCTTCCATGATACGCTCGATCTTCTGCGCTTCTCCCGGCAGGCGAAAGCTCTCTAGGAAAGTCCGCAGAGCGGTGTCCAAGCTCATGTCGGTGAAATCGAATTCGCTCACGTACGCGTGCAACACCTTGATGTTGAAGTCATCTCTATCGCCGAAGTACTCTCCGAGAAGGTTCTTATCCAATCCTGGAGTGTAGCGGAAGAAGCAAGCAACGCTCTTCGGGTCCAGTTCCGCGGGCAGCAGCCGCTGACCCTGCAGAAATTCCAGCCCTTTCTTCGGGTCCCGATTGAAATGATCCGCACCGATCATCAGCCGCCGCTTTATGAACTTCTGCCGACGAAGGAACTCTACCCATACCCCAGCGTCTTCGCAATCAGCGCACCGATCCTTCCAAAACTGAGTGTATTCCTTAACCTCTCCTCCGTCTCCTCCTCCTCTTCCTCCTTTACTCCCTCCAGTTCTCGTTGGCGAGGAGACAGTTGACAGAGAAGCAGACACCGCACATTCAGGCGCGCCTGCGAGTGCCACGCGCGACAGGGAAGACACAGAGGACGAGGAGGACGTGGAATAGATAGATGACAAATAAGACGCGTCCAGAGGACCGCCGTTAGAGTCCGCCCCTGCCGCCATCGCCGTCCGTCTGGCTATGGCATGCACCACCGCCAGAAGACCCTCTAGCGACAACACGTTCACCGCAGAGAGGGGAGAATTCACGGGAAAAGCATTCTTGCTCAGAAGATTGGACAAGTCCTCGAAAGTGTTCTCGCACATTATGTCACAATCCATATTCGCATAGAGATCTGGCATGAAGGTCGGTTGCCGGCACAAGTCCACTAAGGCTTCAATTGCCACTTCCTGCTGTTCGTAAGAGCAGAGCTTGCCCTGCGCTAGAGGGATCAGCACGAATTCGAACGCCGCCTCCAGCTGAAGTTTCAAATGCCGCCTCAGATGGCGATACAGGCTCAGGATGATGCCGCAGACAAGCGAGAGGAGGGAGAGATTCTGGGAGAGTCCCATTTGCATGAGGTTCCGGAACAATTCGTCTTGCACAAGTGCCAAGAGTCTCGGATGTCTGGCGAAGTTCGATCCGCCGACCTCCAGGGCACTATTAATGAGCGCCAGACCGAATAAGGACATGTCTTCTGGATCGTGGAGGGCGGCCATCTGCGACCCCGGGGGACCTAGGGTTCTCAGCTCCCCATCATTCAGGCTGACGAGAGAGCACAGGAACTGAAACACCTCCACCAAACAGGAGACTCCATAAGGTGGTGGGACCTCCATTTTTCCCGAAGACTGTTCCTCAACCCGCTCGGACCCTCCATCGCCTCCTCCTACCCCATCCCCTCCCTCGGCAGACGGTTCGGCGCCCACAGGTGTGTCCCCTCCCGACCATACGAACCCCCCGCCTCCTACACCTCCTTCTCCTCCTCCTCCTCCGGCTGCTGCTGCTGCTGCTGCTGCTGGTCCTCCGCCAGCAGCTCCGCCTTCCTTCCTCCCGGCGACGCCAAAGCTCTCGCCTACAGCACCCCCTGCTCCTCCGTCGCCGTGGCTGACGGTTCCATTCTCCTCCCCTCGCGCACCGCCCCCTTCCTCCCCTCTCTCACTCGCGACGCCCCCTCCCCCTGGCCCAGATTCCACGTTCCGCGTCCCCTTCTTCACCCTGTAAACCGCCGCCCCGTCCACCCGCCGCGCCATTCTCTCTCTCTCCCCCCCGCGTCCGAACGACACGGAACCCTTGGCGGAACCCCCCGATATCCCTCGCCCGTCCACTTCTGGCAAGTACGCCAATCTCCCGAAGATCGCCCTTATCATCTCTTGCATTATGTGGCACGACATCCTCTGCAGCAGCTCGCCTTTCGTCACGGATTGATGTACCACGCGGAAACACGTGTTTATCACGTTGCACACATCGCGTTCGGTGATCAGAGCGCCCGCGCGGCATTTCAGGCACGAGAGGAGCACCTGCAGGATCTTGATGAGCACCACCTCCTCCGATGCCGGGTCCGTCACTTCGAATCGGCAGCCCGTCACGGCGTCCACGATAAGGTGCATGGCCCCAGCAGCATCGAGGCTGTTCGCGTCGAAGATCTCTATGGACAGGATCTTGTAGACAGCTGAGAGCGCGACGCTGGTTATGGGCGCACTGGTTTCGGGGGAGCGGATCACTTCCAGAAAAGCAATAAGGTAGCGAGGAGGACTCACCTGATTCCAATCCTGCCACGAGAATATCTCTTTCCTCAACAGTTTGAAACTGAGCAGAAGGGGGTCGTCCGCAGAATCGTCCTCGGAGAAACGAGTCGCCGCCCAGCGGGTATTCTGCCGCATCACCGCTACCACGGCTTGGATCTCCGCATTCACCATGCACGCCACGCTTCCCGCGCATTCCAGCTTCATACTGCCAAACCCACCACCATCTCGCCATCTGCCCTCCCCTCCTCCTTCGCCAAGTCGCGGCCCCATCATGAACAAGGGTACACGAGTCTAAATATAGAATACCCGAGTTCGCGCACAACTGGGCGGCGAGAAGGGGCGCGGGAGAAATGAGAAGAGAGGCGCGATGCTCCAACAGTCAGGACGATGAAATTTCCCGCCCTTATCTATATTTCCCGCCCTTATCTATACTCTCACCCGTCCCCGCTCGAGGAATTTACGCTCCACACCAATTCGTTCCACTGCCCCCACACCTTCCTCTTCCTCTCCCTCCTCGCCCGACGCTGCCGACGATTTGTCTACAACGGTATCAATAAACCGGACGTCCCAAATATACCGCGATGGCGCGTCGCCTCAACCACGTGGGTGGTAAGCTGCATGAAGTAGCACAATGCGAAGGCGTCGTTGTTTTCCCCATATCATTCTTCTTTCGTCAGTGAGCATTCTGATTTCGTGAGTGAGCTGCGCATAGAGGGGGAAAATTCACCGGAAGCGCTCCCACCCAACCCCCTACCTCACCCCACCGCCCACAGCTTCGTCATGCTTACCTGCAGGGGAGTAGTACGGAAACCCGGCGATACAAAAAACTCCTCCTCCTCCTCCTATCTCCGGTGGTATTTGCAGCACTTTATTCGTCTCTCCGGATGATAAATGTCGACGACGGATACAGACATACGTTTTTCGCGTGAGCGTTCTCCCACCGTTCGATCTGTCAGCGGCCCCCCGGACATGCCACGTGGAAGCGGCCGAGTTCCCCCGATACCGCCAAACGCGCCCCGGTTTCCATCAAATCGACTGCCAGCTTGCCCCAAGCTTCGACGCACGCCCCCGTTTCTGGGGTACCACCGATTCGGCGGAGGACTACGCCTTACTTTGCCCGCATGAGCCAGCAAACGGACAAAACCCGCGAGCAAGCAAGAGGAGGCTTCTGCGGACGGCTTTCTCAGTCGCCCCTTAGTTTGATTGCTGGTTCTTCTTTGGGCTCTCCTCTGTGCGGCCCAGCTCGGCTCTCTGCGCGATGAGGATGCCTGTATCCGCGAACAGGAGCCCAAAAGGGAGAGTAGGTATAGGGAATGTTCTCGAGAAGCGGGCGGCTGCAGAGTGTCAAAGACTCCACGCAGTGCATAAATTTAGGACCACTCAAACGCTGGAATGCGCCACCGCCCGCTCTATACGACCACGGACACCGTCACGACCGAGTCAATTGGCTGATCGACTTACCGTGAGGGCGTGGGTGCAGAACCCGTAGGCTGCACTGCGGTTAGGGTGTGAACACCGCAAATCAGTGTCAACCCAGTTGTGGTTGCCAGCCAGACTCCAATTCATGTTGACTTACCATCCAGCGGCAGTAGCTCAGTTGGTTAGGCAGGCAAGTGGCATCCAGGAGGTTGTGGGTTCAAGCCCTAGGATGGCTTTAATCACCGCTACCTTTGTCATATGTGGGGCCGCGGGTCTCAAATTCAAATTCGGCCGCAATGCGCCGTCGACGAGAATTATCAACGGCGGCGCGGCGGCTATTTTTCAGGAGTAGGTTACTAGATGCCCGCGGCCAACATATGGGGAAGGTAGCGGTGGTTACACCACCAGTACTTGGCCCAGCTATTGATGCTGAGCCGGGATACCCCCTGCGCGGCAAGTTTTGCCGGCCGCCGGGGCACCGTTTCGTTTTCATTTTGGCTGGCGCTTCCAGCCATTGCGGTTCGGTGCCCCGAGGCGCGCAACTACCTGCGCGTTAACGGGAATCGCCCGCGACCGATAGTTGGGCCAAGTACTGGTGGTTTAAAGCTAATTCTTGTTTTTTTTTAACCAAAAAATCTGATTGTTTTATTTATTTATTTTTACCAACAAAGGGCCCTTATAGGGCTTCGTATTAAAACTCAGAGGAGGAGAGTCCGAGGACCTCACAATTCAGCCCAAAGTTATCATGGGAGCATTACCCAGTTTAGCTTACGAGTCGAAGCTCGCTAGGAAGAAGAATATCTAGGAACAAAAGGGGCCAATTTTGGATCGTTGTCCTGAAACCTTTGTCCTGTAAACAAGTATACGCCACAGGCCAACAAAGCCACACAAACCAAGACTAAGAAAAACGCATGCCTCATGCCATCAAAAACCACACAAACCAAAACCAACGCTTTTCTGGCAACCTACCACCCTACCAGCAAACAAACACCATCAAGCTACCTCAAACACGTACTCATCACCATCCAGTGTCTGTTGCTCTAATCTACTAGACCTCATTTCCTATTATGTTATCTAACACGACAGTTGGAACCTATAATGGGACTGGAGCAAGAACCAATGTACTCCCTCCGCTAACTGGTGTCGAAATGCCTTCCTCCTTTGGATATATAGAATCAAGTACCAGGTTCCTACTCTACCCTACATTACCAAACACCTCTCGCCTACAGATTATACTACTCCCCCCAAAACCACATATTCAGAACTAAAGTATCGCTTGACAACTTTGTTAGTTTTCTCCCAGTGCCCCAGGTTTTGCCAGACCATGTACTCGTTGAGCACTTTCATTTTCTTCTCCAATCCGCCTGAATCGGGTGTCTCAGTGAAGATCTGAACATTTTCCTGGTCTCCTTGTCAGACATCTCCCTATCCTCAAAGATCCGTAGGTTCCTTCCTTTCCACTGCAGATCACCTCACACCCTACAACTCTGGCCGCTTGGGTTATGTAGGCCCGACCCTTTTTTAAATCCAGATTTGTTGAAACTTCAACCAATAACACCCACTCCCTGTCCCATGACAAACTGCTGCCGGAAATGCTTTCCCATAAATTTTGCCACCAGTCCCATATTTTTTTGGTCACTGGGCAATCGTACCACATGTGGGTGGTTGACTCATATGGCCATGGACATCTTATATATTTAAGATTAACTGACAGACCTCTTTGCATCAAATTAACCGCCAAAGGTGTTGCGATCAAGGACAGTAGTTACAGATTAGCAACAATTTGCAGTTTCGGAGTTACCGCTAATTGTTTCCAACGACGGGATATATTTCATTCTAATTGGGCGATGGCCACGTCTAGCAGGGTGCAGGAGGCTTTCTGAGCAGTGTACCCTTGGGCGACTGTATAACTTGTCAGTGGTAGGTCCTCTCCTCCTACACCTTACCCTTTCCACCCCCACATCTTAGGATCTAGCGTCAACTGAGTTATTACGGATCTATGCGCAAAAACATAGTAGGTCAAGTTTCGCTCCTCATCGCACGTCTCCCAAACTCTTATCTGGGACAGTAATGCTCCTAGTGGGGGGTGTGGGGGATCCTCCAGCTGAACCAACATGTTTGGTTTATCTGGTTTGATCCCTTCCTAGCATTGGAAATCATGTTTCTCATCTGGGTTGAAGCCCCCTCAACGCTGAGGGTGTTAGCCATTCCAAATGTTTGCAGCTCTAAGGACGCCCTTCTCGATCCAACTCCTGACGAAGTTGTTTCGAGTAGTGTCGTCAGAGAACCATTTGCCGCCTAACTTCCGAATTTGAGGATTATCGAACAGTAGTTGCAGGAGGACCTCTGTTTTCGTCACAGGTTGGAGCCATGAGTTTGGTCTCAACTTCTTTCAAGTGTCAATTACTGCTCTCCAGAACCCTGATCGAATGATTTTGTTTTGATATAAGTGTAGGAGGAGACAAGTCCAGATATCTGAGGGATGCAACATGTTCCACTCGGAAACCAAAATTTCCTCCGCCATTGAGATCCAATGAGCTTCTTCGGATTTGGCTCACTCGGAGGAGACAAGTTCAGACATCTTTGACGAAGGGTTTCCAAACGAATCTGGTTGAGCGTCTACGGATATGGGAACACGAGTTCTTGCTCAATGGGCGGGCAATCACTACAGACCATAGTAGAGTGAAAACGGCACCATTGATGACCATCACAGGACCTACAATGGATAGATGAGGGGGTTTTCCCCAAGTTGAGATACACTGCATGCCGCAGTTCACTGTCGAGGCAAGTGGGTTTGGGAGGAAAAAAACTGTTTTTGATCAATTTATAGAGGTTTCCGATAATTCAAAATAGTCATTTAGGTAAGATTTTAAAGCATTCATGGAAGACGCCGAGTTCTCTGAGATAGCGAACAAATCATCCGCAAGGGCTTTAGCCTTCCACTGAGAGTTGCCTGTAGTAGAACCGTGAATTTGTGGGTGCATCATAATATTACATAGTAGGTTCTCCATTTGGAGGACAAATAGAAAGGATGCCCCCAGGCGCAGTGATCTGGTTAAGGTGAAGAGTTCCAACAGTTTCTCATTCACTATAATTGACGTTGTAGATAAGGAGTATAGTGCAAACACCCAGTTACAGAGATTCTCACCAAAGCCTAAGTATTTCAGGGTAGTCAGGACATAAGTCCAGTTAACCCTGCCATAGGCTTTTTCCAAGTCAAGCATTAAAATAGAGATGTCTGCCTACAAATTTTCTACAATTTATAGAGTTTCAAACGCTGTTACTATATTATCAAATATAGAACGACCTTAAATGAAAGCAGCTTGGTCCTTATCCAGTAAGATGGTAAGTACCGACCCAGTCGCCTGACTAGGATCTCAGCAAATATGAGGCATTTAAAATCGATATTGGACATCAGTTCCTGATTTCGGAGTGATCACCTTTTGTATACAACAGCGAGATAATACCATTCCTCATTCGTTTTGAGAGGTTCTCTCCCAACAGGACCTGATTATAAATATCAATCAAATCCCCTCTGATAACATGCCATATTAATAAATACAGCTTCACTGAGAGACCATCGTCTCTAGGGGCATTCCCTTCTGTCATGGAGTGTAAGGCTTCTATTGCTTCCTCCTCTCTTACATGGCGGTCCTGGTCCAACTTTCCATGTATTGGGAGCCTTGTAGTGAAGTTTGTCCAATGACATGATTGTTCAGCTGGGTCGGTAGTAATATCTTTCTTTGGGCGCAGAGTAGTTAATATATCCTGATAATATAGTGTTGCCTAGGAACACAGTTGAGATTGTTCCCACGCAATCGAAAACTCGTGATCGAAGGGATGCATAAGTTCACTCATGGGATGTGTCAGTCTTTTTGGGAGTAACCTCTGGAAGAATTCGCTCGGCATTCGGTCGTACACGGCAACGCCTTTAACTTTCAAACACTCGGCCCAGATCTCGGACTGTTCCTATTGGTATGCGTCCCACTCCGCAATATGCTTCGCCGTAATTTGGCTCCATACCAGGTTGGAGATCGGATGAATGCCCATTCGAAATTCAACATATTCATTTTTCCAGCTGCGATAATTCATGGAAAAGGCTTAAGTGTTTGAAGAAAATTATGGATTTGGCGTTCCACCAATCAAACTTAAATGCAAAGGATTTCACGTTTTGTTTTCAATCCTCCCAAAACCTTTTCATCTACTCCACTACCCAAGGGTCTTGTAAAATCTACGTGTTAACCCTAAAATACTCAGGGCCTGTTTCTAGCTTGTGAGAATTGAAGGAGGCCAAAACGGGTTTGTGGTCGGATACAGGGTTAGTAAATTCCTTAATATTTACCGTAGTCTGCCATGTCGATGGAAAGAGGAGGAAAAAGTATAAGTGCCGACCGGTAGTGCCCTTACCTTCCTGAATGTTAGAGAACCAGGTGAAGCCCGAGTTCCCTACATGAACTAGGCCATAGGGTCTAGACACATCTATGACCGACATCATGTCTGTAAGCGCTTTAGTGTCACTATTGCCTCTGATCACACCGTTTTTATTTAGTGACGTATTCCAGTCACCAACTATGACTAGGTTTTATCATTCTGGAATAAAGAGAGGTAGGTTCTCAAAGAAGAAATTTCGATCCTTGCTATCTGTAGGAGCATAATTTGAAGCAATCACCCATTCCTGATCTTCAATCCCAACTTGATCTAAAACCATTTACCCAAAAAATCCACAAAGAAATCAATAATTGTTGCGTCCAAGATACAATGGATTAAAAATCCAACTCCACCCTTGGAACCCCTGGCCGGTGACCAGATTTATGGCCCATCCCATCGGGCCACCAGGGGTGAAATTCAACATTTTTTTCCACCGACAACTTAGTTTTCTGTACACAAATAATATCAACCTTCTTTTCATCAACCCAACTCTTCAGACGACCCTTCTTATTTCTACCATTTGAGTCCCCCAACCCACAAATGTTCCAGGTTGCTATATTAAGCATGCCCATCCAGGGTCATAGCCCCAGTTGGTTGGATATGGGTAGGATTGTTGGTTGACATAGTGATTTATGCCCAGAGATCCATCAGTGCTACTTTGAAAAACTGGGCATCAAGCTTCTTATCTTTTCCCAGTTTCCCATTTTGTTCATACAAGAATTCAGCAGTTATAGACAAAGCAATCATAATTCTTCGAAGGTCCGACTTCCTCCCCTCTGCTAACAAGGCCAACGGAATCAGTCAGAGTCCTTCACTCTCTAACTATTCCAATTGTCCTGGGGGAAGCGAGTATCAAATAGTGGGGCGTAGTACTTAGCCCGCTTTCCGACGAGATCAACTAACAAACGAGACATGACTAACTCGATGATAATTTGAAAACGAAATTTAATCTGATATAAGTTACAGACTAAAGATTCAAATGCATGCGACATAGGAGATTCAGGGCAATTCATACTAAGCAAGAGAGGGTTGTCATTTGCGCCCAACCATGAGATTACCTAGAGGAAATTGCGGGTCATTGTACATATAACCAACAGAAGTTTCATCTCAATCGCATTTTGCCCCTTCGAGAGAGCATTCATACGAGCTCAGGGGGGGGTGCGCTTTCCTGCTGCTGCTGCTGTCGCTGAAGAACGAAACGAGCCTTCGTTAGAACTGCCAGAGCCCTCCGTTTGTAGACCGTCTATTCGGATTTTCACCACCTCCTTCACTTACCCATTGTTTTCCACGGGATTCACCTCAGATACGGTTGATCCCGGTGCTTAGCTCCGAAGCTTCAGTGGGGCTTGCTGCATGCTGCATGAGAGGGTAAATTCAACAACAAGAACGATGTCAACCACTCTAATGTACCAAGCCATGATGAATGGCAAAGACCAGGGGGGCGAAAAGACAAACAAAAAACGAAGTTGTTCATAGGCCCCACAACCGAAAATAAGTAAGACGCAACAAAGAAAGGAATGCATGAGGGTGAGTCAGGAAGGCAAGAGACGATTTGGGTATGGGACCTAAGAAAGACGCAAACCAACACTCGAAAGGCAATTGAGCCACGAAAAGGCAGAAGGCCAGAAAAAAAATGGGTAACGAGAATTATAAAAAAGTTAAACGGTGCAACGACAAGGGAAAAGGTGACAGGGCTCATGGACTTCACGGTCTGAAAAAAAGATTACTTGATGTATTGAGGGTGGTCAAGCTTGGGAAAGAAACATGGATTGCACGGTCCGAAAAACAGATTATTTGATGCATTTAGGATGACCAAACTTGAGAAAGAAACATGGACTGCACGGTCCGAAAAGCAGATTAATTGATGCATTGAGGGTTTGAGAAACAAACATGGACGGCACAGAAAAAAAAAAACAGCTTACTTTAAACAACAAAGGAAAGGCACGAGAGAAGATAAAAAAGGACCCTGATAAACTAACCACGTATCACACCTCATTTTCCCCTCCCTTGTTTGCCCTTCCAACCCGATCCGATCCCTATTAACCACGGACTAGTGCGCGATGAGGACATCGTGAAGGAGTGAAAGGAATGTGTTGGGATCTGTGGTTTCTGAATCAAGTTCCGACCCTTGAGATATGATATATGGCTAAAGTGTGCATGACAGAGGAATCCGGAATGAGGGAGAAAGGAAAACAAAGAGGATGAAGGATTAAGGCAGGAGTGTCAGCGCGTAGGGCCTAGGAGGATGTCCAACGTTGCCAAAGTCGTAGGGCTAAGAATAGATCAACAGAGTGACGAGCGACAAAGTGTTGTAGGAAATTAGTAAAGGGGGTCCTCCTTATCAAAGAAGGAAGACTGCCGAGAAAATAATACTTTGAGGTTAAGCGCCGCAGGTAGAAGGGGGTCAGTGACGTCAAGGGAAAATGGTGCAGTGACGCCAACACATGAGAACGAAGCATACATTTATTGTTGACAATGAAGGACACTAAAGATGAGCCAATCCAACAACGAAACAGTTTAACCTCTACAGTAAGCAATATGACGCATATCCCTTTCTTCATTATCTTTACTTTGACTTTCTTTGGAGTACCCATTTTATTTGTTATTTCCGTCCACTTTTACTGTGCCTCTCACGTACAAGGCTGGCCACGTTAATTCTAGTTGAGCGCAAGCACTTGCTTGCTATGAAAGGATGTAGAGTAAAGGGGGAGGTATATTCCTGTTCATTTTCCCTCATATTTTCAGTTTATATTTTGTTTGTTCCTCAGATCCTCATTCGTATGCATTCACTAGTAGTACACAAGAGGAGGGAGGAAGGAAAGGGGTGGGGCGTGGAGTTCTATAAGAAGCAAGGGGCGGAGGGAAAAGGGGAGGGGAAGAGGAGGAAGAAGGGGAACAGGAGGGAGGTGGAGGGGCAAAAAACAGGACTGAGGAAAGATAAACTCACCGCTGGAGCAGAGTACTAAAGAATGGCACAAGAGGCTGGTCAGTGTTTGGGTTGCAGGAAATTTTAAGTTGACGAGTCGCCGTTGCCTATGGTTAAGGGGCCACCCCTACAGACTCTACAATACCGAGTCGGGTGTGGACTGTGGGAACACCACATCCAATTGAGAGACAGTGTGTATCTAAAATTGAGAAACATTGTGTATCTAAAATTGAGAGACTGGCGATGAATTATGAAGTTGAGGAAAGAGAGGGTTCGATAATGTAGTGCGGTTTCGTAAATGGTAGGCGCTTCTGGTCCTCCTGTTTGTAGGTGGTGCGAAGAGGATGAGTTGATCTTACGCGACAGGGTGGTTGACTTGGTAGTTTAGCATACGTTCTTGCGCTCGGTTTAGTATGATGCCAACAACAGGCTTGTGAAAATGGGATAGTAGAAGATAAATATCGGGTGGGTGATGGTGCACTCGGTGTTTCTTGGTTACACGGGAAATGATTTCTTTGCTTTACGAGGTAAGTGCTGAATCAGTCATTTGCCGCTTAAAAAAAAAAAAAAAAACATCCGATACGCATTTGGACCATATTGTAGGGCTATACATTCGAATCAATCCAACCTTTCGATTGTGTTAGGACCATACGATTTTCAGATACATAGAAAATGTCGGAGCTCTCTCTCTCTCTCTCTCTCTTTCTCTCTCTCTCTCTCTCTCTCTCTCTCTCACCGCTCCCTTGCTATTCCTCTCTCTCTCTCAAAGTTCCCACTTATTCTACACCTCTCAAGTCCGTTCACAGAGAAGGGGTGGGGGGAAGGAGCAGACTCTCTCTCTCTCTCTCAGACTCTCTCTCTCTCTCTCTCTCTCTCTCAGACTCTCTCTCTCTCTCTCTCTCTCTCTCTCTCTCTCTCTCTCTCTCTCTCTCTCTCTCTCTCTCTCTCTCTCTCTCTCTCTCTGGGCTTTGTAAGCGGACATATGCGAAGGACATATATAGGGTTCAGCCTCCTAATGAGTCGGTGAAACTCCGACGAAACAGTTTGTCACAGCCCCTCGTTTGTTGTCCTCTTCTCCCTCTCTGCCGACGGTTAACTAGATAGTTCGGTTTGAATATATATATATAAAGAACTGTCTGGTGAACCGTAGGCAGAAAGGGAAAAAAGTGCAACAAACGAGGGGCTGTGTTCCGTCGGAGTTTTACCGACTCATAAAGAGGCAGAACCCTATACAGCCTCCAAGTCTCCTAACCAATTATACGCTAAGTGATAATCAACCTTAACCCTAGTTGTGATAAAGGATCAAAAGACTTCACGACAACTCGTACCCTGCAAAAACTGAATTCTGAATCTGCTTAGGGAGTGCTAAACTATACGCCAATTTACATATATATATATATGACATAATAGGGAGAAGGATTACTGCGCACAAAGGTGATGCAGAACGGCGACAACCTTCGTTCATTCAGTCAAAAGGCGCAAACGCGTGAGAACCCCAATCGCCTCTGTTCGGGAGGAACTCTCTAGGGGGGGGGGGAAACAAATTTCGAAATTACCAATAATCAGAACTGGATGCATTGCCACCATCACGCGACTTGACGTCACTATGTCCTGGTGCAGATTATGAGTTTGGTCTACAGCGATTCGACGTGCATACTGACAGTGGCGAATATATTGCAAAGCTTAGGTCTACTTATGGGCAACCGCAAAATTTCAGGTACGACAAGCTCCAATCAAGTCCTTTTCCCTATCATTTTGGACCACACACGTAAAAAAAAAAAAAAAAAAAAAAAAAACTTTCCAAGCCGAATAACAACGTTTTCTTTGTCGTCAGTTCGAGCGCGAGAGAGAGTTCTTCCTCTACAATGGACTGTGTGAGAGAGTGAGATCGACGTGCTTTCTCTCTTTCTCTCTCTCTCTCTCTCTCTCTCTCTCTCTCTCTCTCTCTCTCTCCACACACTCACACACATATTTACAGACCCTCTCTCATCGATGATTTGCGTGTATAAGAGGGTCCGAGGAGAGATCGGATCCCCTCGATGTGCGAGATAGTACTGTAGATGGTAATTCACTTCCCCACTATTTAAAACGGAAACTTCGTCTATTTTTTCTTTAAAAATACACCAGGGACCTTGCGGTACAAACAGTAATGGCAATGGCAGGGAGTTTCGCCACCTCTTCAAACGAGAGACACAGAGAGGCAAAGACAGACCTTCCAACTCCCTCTTTCATTGTTCAGCTATTCATAACTCCATAATCACCACCATCATCACCATCTTCATCGTCATATTCTTTCTTTGGAGTCCTCGTCATCGTCATAACTAGGATAAACTTATTATATTGTACCATCATTCATCATCACCATCATCATCAGCTGTCATCACGATTCCTCCACACACACACACACACACACATACAAAATCAACAATGTTGATATAAAAAACCCCTCACTTCCACAAGGTTGGGAAGTGGGTGCCACTTATGCCGCTTTACGGCAAGAACGTCTTCATATTAGGTCCCAACCCCCCAACCAGAACGTTGTAGGTATAAGTAATGTCGTGCGGTAATGCCACAGAGAGAGAGAGAGAGAGAG
>BFEA01000211.1:882624-894718 GCA_003427395.1 Chara braunii | reverse complement strand
CCCCCTCCCGCGTAATTTAGTTTTTTTTCTTTGGTTTTCTTTTTTTTTTCCATTTTTTGTATTTGATTTTTATTTTTTCTTTCTTTGTTCTTTTTCTTTTGTGTCATGCCGAATGAATCGGGGTCCGGCCATTCAGCAACGACTGGACCTTCCCTTGGCCGAGCCCCTAAGGTTGAGGCGCGTTAACGGGGAAGACCCGAGGCCGATGCATAGCCCAAGTACTGGTGGTTTAATGGCCCCGGTATCTCAAATGATCAGGGCATACTCACACAAGGACTTATAATCCCAAAATCCCAAAAAAAAAAGGGGGAAAAGGTCCGTCACACAGATCTACCAAATTTGCAAATGTACTATTCCTGTGCCCATTTGTCAGCAGTCTTGGAAGCCGCGGGGCAAGCGATTTTGCGGTCACCTCTGGAGGTGACCGCAAATGCTATTTGTTTTTGAATTTTCTTCAACAAATTGGCAAAAATTCGTTCACAAAAGTTCTCGCACAATTTATGGATGGCCGTGTGTAACCAGCCAAGTACCAAATCCCCATTTCTCCAGACGGCCACGACCTTGTCCCATCTGAAAAGGCACAGGAGTGTGACGCGAACCATGCCTAAAACCTCAAATCGGCCCTTCCCAAATCCGCATAATTTGGGGATTTTGGGTCGTCGTGTAAGTATGCCCTCAAACGATCTCAAATGTTCTCAATGATCTGTAGAATTCGATATGGGACGCTGGGCCCGGTTCCCAGCACGTGCTGCTCCCCATGAATTAACTGGAACACTTGTTAAAAAAAAAAAAAAAAAAAAAAAAAAGGCAAAGTGCCAAGAATAAGAAATGAGACCATTTGGTGCGGCATTTATTTTCTGGTCTAAACTTTTTTTTCTTTTTTTTAACATTTTTCGTGGAAAGATTAAGACCAAACCTGCAGACCCTTAAATTTTCAGCAGATTTGAGTCTTGCTTATCAGCGCTAAAAATCGCGGAAGTTGGGGTACTTCTTTTATTGGCCCACACGTCGCAGGGCGGTAAAAAACGAAAACACAATAAATCGGCACGGCGTTTATTTCATGTTTTTTTTTTCTTTTTATTTTTTCTAATATTGTTTCTAGAGATAGAGGAAACTAATCTACATGATCTGAAAATTTCAGATCTTTTGATTAATTACTTTGAGCACAAAAAATCGTCAAAGTTGGCGCTTGAAAATTGTAGGACTGGACCCGCCTGCCACACTGTGCAACGTTAGGGTTCAGACACGCAGGCACATCTTGACGTGCCAGGAGCTTGACGTCGGATACACTTCAAAAGAAAACAGTCCCCAAAAGCAGACAGGGACCCAGTCCACCTAAGCGGTTATCTCATCAGACAATTGGGTATTTCAAAATTTGTGCGTGGGTTCAAACCCCGACCCGACCACAACCACTATAAGCAAGCTTCAAATACTAATACTATATATATATATATATATATGAGTATGTGTGTGGGGGTGGGTGGGCGGGCGCGCGCGTGCGTGCGTGCGTGCGTTTGTCTGTTTATCTGTGAGCGGACATGTGTGCATGCGGGCAACTTTTTTTTCGTTTTCCCGCCCAATTTTGTTTGTTGCCGCCCGGGTGAAAACGCTAAAAACAAAAAGATGCCGCCAAATACAGACATGAAAATAAGAAAGAAAAGGAGGAAAAAATAAAAGAGAGACGAAAAAATGAAATGGAAAAAAAAAAAAAACGACTGAAAACAAAATTAAAAAAAAAAGGCAGGCCACAAACCAACACTTGCTATCCGACGGCGGGCGCTTAAAGATATTCCCTCGCATCGACGCCCACCACCGCTCGGCCCCGTGGACGCGCTCTCTCGTCTTCTAGCGCGATGTGAACAATTCGGTATGCTCACCACTCTGCACGCCCCCCCTCCCTCGATCGCCTTCATCCGCCGGCACGCATCAAAACTTCAACCCGATTCCGGCGCGCAGCGGAATACCGTCCCCCCCCCCCGCCAATGCTGCTTAAGGGTTAGGATTATATTATTATTATTATTATTATTATTATTATTATTATTATTATTATTATTATTATTATTATTATTATTATTATTGTTGTTGTTGTTGTTGTTATCATTGTTGTTGTTAATGGTTGTTGTTGTTGTCATTATTATCATTATTATTATTATCGGTGTTGATATTATTATTATTATTGTTATAATTTCGATTTACTCTTCTCTGCGTCCGAGTCTGCTGCTTACCATATGCGTAGGAAGACACATGCGGGATGTGTGATGCATCCGCTGATGGCGTCGTGAGGTTGGGCCGTAATCCGTCTGACTTATTGGAATGCTCGTTTTTGCCTGTCGTGTCCCCATGTTGTAGTCAGTATGCTGCACGTCGTAACGCATTGTGGTCCCGCTGCGTTTAAATTGTGGGCTATGAAGGCTATCATCCTCAGTCTCTTGGGTTTCTCCCGTGTAGAGTTTTGTTGGTGTCGCCGACAGCAATAGGCCCATGTGGAGCCAGTGGAGAAGGGGTGTTATTTTTTCGTCGCGTGCACATGTTGAGGCCTTCGGTCCATCCGAGCAATGTAGGATGCATGGTGCATCGTTTCTCCCTTGACTCGCGTTCGTGATGCATAGATGAGACGGTGCACTTCGCTCTTGACATGGTTAGGCAGATGGTTACACTCCGACTGTGGGCCAAAGCGGTCAGTGGTTCCTTCGTGCGCACTGGGGAGTATGGCGATCTCACGATCACAGTGCGTTAAGTGAGCAGTGCTAACACTGCTAAGCGCAACCGAGCGAGTGAGCAGGTGTTGTTTGAAGCTAATTAAGTGAGCGGATGCAACAAACTGTGTTAATTTGTGTGGTTTACTCTCACCTTGCCATTGGCACCGGTCTCCCGAGAGGGAGCTCACCCGCAATCCAACGGCCCAAACTTTGCAGCATCTCGGTAGCTCATCTCACGATCCATGATTGTTCGGCGTGGCTGGTTGGCATGGTGTGCCCACTGACTTTTGACCATCGTTCCTTGTGGTTGCTCATGACACATGTTATCTTGTTGGTCGGGCTAATAGTTATATGCTTGCGTCGTAGTTTGAGCTATGCACCTCGATGAATGAACACATTCTCGCAGGAAACTACTGCCAGATGCTTGAAGAATTTGACTACCACTATGGCTAGATACGTTGTTTAGAAGAAAAAATGCATGCAACAAAGTCACGAGAGGGAAAACAGCCAAGCACAGTAAGTGAGATGTATGTGAAGCAGGGACACAGACATACATGCACGTAACGGAGATGTAGATGAAGCGCATATGACAAAATGGCGAATATGCAGATGAGGGAAGGAGGAGAATAGGAGCACTCTAAGGCGAGGTTTGCTATAGAAAGATGCTTGGTTGTAATCGCCAATGATATGCATGTACACAAATATACAAGGGTGAGTGGTGTGTAGATTGAGTTTCATGGTTGTGACGCACTAGTTTCTCAGACTTACTGTCATTCTTCTCAGGAGTTGGAACGACACTTTGTTAGGATTGCATGGTTGGTATGAGTAAATTTTTCTCAAGGGTATGGCTAACTCGGGTGACATGGTGGGTCCTTATCCACCAGTCAAATGCATCTTGCGCAGATTATTGGTGCTCAACTTTTGGATGAGTCAGTGAATGTTTGCATAAATCAGTTTGACGCAATCATACTGTATTTGTGGAGTCATGTACAAGGAATATGACAAGAGACACACACACCCCAAAACAAAGAGAAAGAGCGAGAGAGAAAGAGAGAGAGAGAGAGGGAATCGAGGCCGGGGTGATGGGATCTGCAGGAGAGGTTAAGCCCGACAAACGGGAAAGGAGACGACGAAAGAAGAGAAGGAGAAGGTGGGCTTACCTTATGCAAGTTGGAGAGTGAGCCTAGGTGAAGCCGGTTCTAGTGCAGATCTTGAAAGTCGCCGCTGCATTGAGTCATGGTTGATTGCCATAGCAGCCATGATAAAGCAAAGCATGAGGAAAGCGGTGGATGGTTGACCTCCCTCGAAGTGTGCACTCCCCTGTCAAGCCTGTATCAGACTTAAAAGATAGCCTGTTTACATCATTATTTAACTATTTTTGTTATCCCTGTAATTATTATTCTTATAGTTTTTATTGTTATTATTATTTGTTGTTATTATTATTATTGTTATTACTATTATTATCTTTTTTTGCCCTTATAAACCTGGGCACTAGTGCAGTCGGGTTCATTTCCAACAAACTCTATTGAGATTCACTAACAGGTAGTGCAGCTTTGATGATCAAATATGTTGTTCGGATGCAAAGAGGGAGAGGATACAAATGTAGCAAGGGAGATTGCGAGGTGGAAGGAGTGAGGTGACGACCAGAGGGAGAAGGGGGGTGCCACGAAAAGAAAGAGAGCGTGGCGGCGAAGACAACAAACACTTGCAGGACGAACGGGATAACAACGGGTGAGCATCGTAAAGAAGGAGGGGGCAATTGTGGAGAGGAAGAAGAGCGTGTGCGTGAAGAAAGAAATGAGCACAGAATTGTTGAAGGAATGTGAAGATGGGTAGGAGGAAGAGTGAGAAGAAAGTCACGATAGGGATGAGGGTAGATGTGCGAGTGATCATAAAGGAAGGATGTGAACGAATGAAAGTGAGGGGCAAGCAAAAGAAAGGGAGCGTTCCACGAGAAAAGGAAACCGAACGGAAGCTACATACTGCTATAGTTGTTGCTGACTTGACTGATGAGCCTGCTGCGCAGTGGTGTTATTGAAAGGTTGGGTTGTTCGGGTGTGTTTGTTATACCCGTACTTTTTTCTTTATTTAATTATTTATCAGTACTCATATTGTTATTACATGCCAGATACATCTCAGAAAATACAAAGGGGTTGGACGGAGGTCCTAGCAAAACGTATCAAGACTTAGTCTAATGAAAGAATTGGGGTGCAATGTCAATTGTAGTTATATATATTATGAACTTTATTTGAGAAACACGGTGGGAAGTCGGCTGCCGTACGGGCTATCTGCTGATGTGTATGATTTTATTGCTAAGGGTATGACTGTATGTATGCTTCTTTTGTTTGACTGTGTTAATAATTATTTGGTTTGACTAATTAGAACGGTACGAACATCGACCCTTATGTGGGTTGTCCTATTATGTCCTGAATTATTATCTGCTTCTGAAAGTGTGACGAAATGAAGGCTTCCGTGTGAGCTATAACTCAATGCATGATTAATTTTTTATTCTGATAAAAGCAATATGGGTTCCCATGTAAGTTAAAATTCATTACGTGGTTGATTTCTTGTCCTGACGTGGTGAAAGTTTTCGTGGGAGTTAAGCTCACTGTGTGATGGATCCGTCTGACATTAAACTAATTGAGATAAGAGCTCTCGTCCGGGTCATCTCATTATGTGTGTGATTTTTCGATATGAATTGAGTATGTGTAACTGTTTCTGAAAAATATGGTGAGATAAAATCTTTTGTGAGAGTCATCTCATTATATATATATGTTTCTTTAACTTAACTGAAAGTTGTCATATTGTTCCTTAATTCTAATTATCTCTGAAAGTACGATGCAATGTAGGCTTCCATGTGAGCTCAAACTCACTACAAGGCTAACTTCTCATTCTGCAGTGAAGACTCCCATGTGTGTTAAACTCACTGTTTGATGAATTCCTCTGATTTGAACTAACTGAGATGTGGACCCCGTGTGGTCTGCCTGACTGACTTTAAAACCTTCAATTAATCTAAGATGCATAAGTTTTTTTACAGGGGGTGAACTAGCAGGGGTGATAAGAAGAGCGAGGTTCAAGTTTCGTGAGCCCCGCTTTATTACTTGAATCTACTTTAAATAAGGAAACCATGTTGTAATAGGAGGAGCGAGACTCCGTGAGGTCTGTCTTATTACCAACCAACACCAAGGGATAGTGATAGGAGGAGAAAGATGTCGTGAGGCCTGCCTTATCACTGGCAAATGATGGCAAAAGGGGATGGTAGTAAAAAAAGTAGATCTCGTGTGATCCACCTTGTTTTCACAGGGCGTCATTCAAATGAAGGGCCGTGATAAGAGGACTTAGACCCTGTGTGGTCCGCCTTATCACTTACCTTTAGTTGAAAGAAGAAAATATGGTAGGGGTAAGGATCCCATGCGATGTACCTTACTATGACAACTTTTATGAAAACCCGCAAAAGACTAATGTACTCACAATATCTATTTCTGATTATACTAAGGTAAGGGTAGAAGAAATGTGGCCCCGTGTGACCTGTCCTGCTATCTTAACCTCTTGATTAACATTTATCCAATGATTCCATATGAGATTCATAATGTTTTGACTATGCATATCTGAAATAGAGAATCATATGATGAGGCAAAAAGTATTGTCGATGTTAGCTTATACTTTATTCTTTAAGCTATTGCCTCTAGAGATTGGTATGATAAAAAGTTAGAGAGGCTAACTAGAGGGAGTTATATCGATGTAGTATTATTCTGGACTAAAATGAAGTTCACTATATTGAACTTCAGATGGGACCATAACAATAGCAAAGGGGTGTTGAAACGATGTTGACCTATGTCTGATTGCATGTCATTTTAACTAAAATGACTCATTATGAGTCTATACAAGAGTACATGTTGTTGCCTTATGGTAACAAGTTGGTTCGCCAACTCAACCCTCACTCACCCTCGACACCCACACTTTGCATCGACCTCTGCACGAAAAGGCATTTCTAAATTTTTAGGTCATTGTGCAAAAAGTTTGTGTTTGGTCAAAAAGGGTCATTGAAATGACTAAAGTCAGATATGGTTGAATGACTAAGTGAAAATGATGATATCTGGCTGAGAGGTTACAAAGTGTAAGTATAATGTGGGTGAAAGTGAATAAATGGTTGACTCTGTCAAAACTATGTAATATGAATTACACTTGTTTGCAGGTAAGTAAGACGACCAACCACATGATATTCACTGCAACCCATTAAGAAACTTATGTTATCCTAGACCTTGATCCAGATGTCTCACCAGTACGCGATTTTATATTGTTGGTTTGAGTACCCTAACCTTGCCTTTTTCCCTGATTGTTAAGCAGATTATGATTATTGCTAAGGCGAAAACCTTATTCATTTTGTGTTTATTTCATCTATACATGTTTGAAAGGTCGATGACCTATATTTTCATTGATGAATTCATATTGTTTATGTGAATTTTGTTAAGTGTACGTTGTCGAGCGCATCGGCCCGCGTGAACGAGGGCCCTCCCAGCCATGTCACGCAGGAGTTTAAACAACATAATCGAGAGACAACTTAGGACGATGCAGAAATAATCCCGCGAACCGCCGAGACGGACGAGGTCGCATTGCCCCTTCGCCGCTCTAGCCGGGTGCGCCAGCTATACATCCCGCGGTCCCCTACGACAGGATAGGTTTTCGCGGGGCACAACTTATCTTCCCTGAGGGGCTGTCACCACCCTCAGGGGCGTATCCCTACCGAGCTACTGACCCACGTGCGAAAGCTTTTACATGCAATTGCAGAGGTAGGTCAACCGAGGGCGTTTGTTCGCTCGCTGGAGTATAGGTACGCTTGGTTAACGCCAAGTGGACCCGAACGTTGTCCGTTTCCAAGGGCGCTGAACTCCTTGGTACGAACAAGCGTTGGTCGACTAGGACGGCCTCAACCAAACGTGAAGCCGAATGTATAATCCTAGTCCCTTTATAATCCCCTACTCATAAAACGAACGAAACCGATACATAACCAACATTTCGACTTGATGAGATGATATGCCAAGGTTATCATTTCCTGCCTATCTGACTGAAGAGACAATTATATCGTCATCCGAGGACGGAAGATCCGTCGCGCACAGCCTCTACAAGTAAATACAGGCAGACCAACAAGTGATCTGCCTCCTGGTCGATGTTTAAACTCCCGGTCCGACCGCACCGTCGTACCGCTCGAATCTACTCGGAGGAGCGAATGACAATTTTGTTTGTTGCTTTGTCCTCGTAGGCAATAATTACCCTCTCTGTTCCACGAATGACGAAATAGTCATTGCCAATACCAGGTTACTTGGCGTGGGACTGTTTCGTCTTCTGTTACCCCGTCCTCGTTGTTTCGCTCAACACCTCTTCAAGTGTTCGACCTTCGCTTTGTTCAGCGTATTTTGAAGTGGTTGATTACCCCTCAATGCATCAGCATGATAGTGCTATCATCGGGGCAATCCAGATACTATCCATCCGGTTGGCCTACCTACGCAAGATTGTTGTTGTTTTTTTGTTATTATTACCCTTGTAGAGTCACGTAGATGTGGCCCTACAAAAGAACCACTTACCACTGCACCTAACTCGAGAGGATGCGCTCAGCCAGGATAAACCTGTCGGCCCTCACGGGCCTCTACCTCTATCCGGTCGAGTCACGTAAGCTCCTCGTCGTCAAAAGTCAAGGTGGAGACACGTCCGCCTCGCATAACTCGGACCTTCCACGTATCATAGAGAGAAACCACCCGTGGGGCGAACCTCCAAACTATGGCGCGGAACGGTTGGCGCATCCGAAACAGGTGCGTGGTAGTGGTTTCTTTAATCCGGATGATGCAGTAGCGCTCCCCGGATAGGGTAATTTTGACACTCACAATGACCCGAGAAAGGCATTGGAGGTTGCTCGCGCGATGGAAGTACAAGGTATATCTATGAACTTTTCCCGGAAGTCGGGCCACATTGGCACGAACATCTGCGCGCGAGTTGGGAAAAAATCCCTGCCCATCACTTAGCAGGCCGATAAATCCAACCCAACGTGTGGGCACTCCGTCTCGAGCCAGTAATAGTCGCTCCGCTCGCCGGATCAGCTCCTCGTCCGTAGTGTCGCGAATCAATAGATATCTGGCCTGAGTGAAGTCCCGCCGCCCACTAGGCATCTGCATACCGGAGAAGCCACCTGTTAGGAGAGGCGCTCGTAAATTTCACAAGCCTCGTCATAAAACGCGATGACGTCGAAACGTTCCGAGCGAATGATATTAAATCTATTCGCTCGGACCCGTCTCGCATGATGAAGGAGGCCGAACGGACCATGCAAATCGTTCAAATGAAGTACAATATGGAGGAACATCCCTCTAACCTCAGGAATGTTCTCTACTTGTGGATAGTTCTCGTGAACCACAACTAAGTTCATGTCTCCATAATCTCTTGATGGATTAGGAGGCGCAAAATCATATCGCACAATACGCTGGTCTGGCTCGACCAAGAAAATATAACTCCGTGGTGGTTTCTTTGCGCTCCCTTCCCAGAATCGTGGCACGTCCCACTCTGAGTAAACTTGTAGAGGGTTGTACACCAGCCTTCCCTTCCGTGTCATGCCGACGTGGGATCGTGTCGGCACCGCTAACCAATTAGCCGCCGCCTAGCGTGTGCCGAACAATCGGAGAATCACTGTCTCCGCAAGCATCTGGACAACGAAGCGGTAACTTTGTCAAAATAACTCAGATATACTCACTTCCATGTTCAATCTTTACTCCCCTTTTCGGGCCGTGATTCTTGTGTCACGGTCCGTCCGCGAAGTAGTGCCTATTTGCACTCCTTTTAACACTAGTTGAGTCACGGGTTGGGCTTCTTGTGGCGCCAACCCTCCCACACGTAGGTGGCTCCTAAAGCGGCCACCCAGCCGAGTACTAGATTCAGCCCCCACTTTCTCTGAAAGCACGAGGAGGCGACTGCCCCTAGCTTCAAGACACCCTACTCTCTAGGAAGTGGTTTGGAATACCCCTACCCCTCGTCCGAACACATTGTTCAGGACTCAGAGGTTGGGCTGGCTCCACCGCAACAGCATGGTATCCCCCCGCAAAAGCGGTCCGCTCCGAGTCGATAACAGGGCCGGCCCCTAAGGCAACGAGCCCCCGCCTCAGATGCCTCCTAGAGAGAAGAAGCCTAGACCCTAGGTGCAGACGATCACTCTATGCCTTCCCGGCTAAGGGTCGACTTAGACGAATTGAGAAGAGAAAGAAGTAACATATTTTGGACGGGCATAGAAGGATAATGGTCGTTCGGGATAGAATGGGGAAGTCCTTGGGAAGATACTAACGTGTTCCCTTATCTTCTCTTCTTTTAATTTTCCCACGGTCTTCGTTCTTCCGGCACCCATCCGTTCGCACTCCCGTTATTATTTTTGTTCCTCCTCTTTTCCGTCACATGCATTCAGGTTGAGTGGGAGAGAGGTAAGCATCCCCATTATTATCTCGAGCAAACAATGCTGATTCCTTCTCATGTGCATCTCCCAACCTACTTGCACAATCAGGAAAAAAAACGATCCACAGATTCATCCATCCCTCAAACAAGTCATCCCTTTCTCCACACGCATGACATCACACTCTCACTCTACCCTTTCCCCTGAATTGAAAGTAAGGTCATGCAGGGTGTGGGTTCACGCGGGTGTGCAAAGGAACTGACTCACACTGACCTTGAGTTATTTTTATGAGGGCTCGCTCAAAAAAGCCAAATATCTTCACAAAAGTTCGACCGCACAACTCTCGTTGTGGCCGCTCACAAGAATGGATCACACCCTCCTTCAGGCGTCACCACTAATTCAAGCGCCGCTCACTAACACAGGAGCGGCTCGCCGTTGAGGAGAGTGTCCCACTCTCAAATCCCACAGCCTCAACTTCACACCTTCCACCGAAAACAGCACCAATTCAACCCACCAAATACCGAGCCAGGTCACCACCTGCCTGCCGCAATACTTGGTGGTCCCGGACCCAATCCTCGCTTACTCGGTATGCCGCGAAAAAATAACAACGGCCCCAACAATTCTTACAAATGCCGCGTGCCGCAACGCCGTCAACAAGATGATCGCCACACCCTTTCTATTCCAAAGTGCACTTCCACCTTGGCGGTACCGTCCCTGCGGCAACGTCCAATCCCCCTTCTCGCAGTCATGTGCAAAATACTGTTGCCACACAATCCAGTAGCACCCCCGCTGTACTGCTGAGAAAATAGGTGTTGTCGCCGCACAATTTCGGCAGCGCTTCCGCTATACCGCCAAGAATACCGGCGCTGCTGTTGCACAATTTCAGCAGCGCTTCCGCTGTACCGCCAAGAATACCGGCGCTGCCGTTGTACAATTTCGGCAGCGCTTCCGCTGTACCGCCAAGAATACCGGCGCTGCCGTTGCACAATTTCGGCAGCGCTTTCGCTGTTCCGCCAAGAGTACCAGCGCTGCCGCCGCACAATTTCGGCAGCGCTTCCGCTGTACCGCCAAGAATACCGGCGTTGCCGCTCCTTCCTAGAAAACCAGCAGCAACCTCAAGGCCACAGCTTCCCCACAGCCTGCAGCACAGCACAGAAGGTGGGGCAAGAAGCTCCCAACCTTTGGCTATGGCTGCCTCCTCCTTCCTCCAAGTGCTTCTGCAGACCTCTAGCACTTCGCCTCATCACACCAGCAGCCAGCCAGCCAGCATCTACTCAGGTAGAATGCCCCAGCAGCATTGCCACAAGTGTGAGGCTGCTGGGTGGCAGGTTAGCTTTTATAGCTGGCCGAAGGCTGAGGGCAGCTGCTTTGCCCCCAACCAAATCCCGGAATAGAGCCTGGCCCTTGATCAAACTCGTGATCAAGGGCCAAGGGACTTGATGTTCCCCTAGGGGAACCAAGTTCTGACCCTTGACGGTGCATCTGGCCTTCACCCGCGGCCAGACGCAGTACACAAATGGTTGTACTCAGCCATTTTCAAGCAGACTGTTGAACCCAACAGTCTGCAGCCTATTCACAGTCCAGATGCTTCTAAACTTGCATCTGGACCGAGGCCGCGTTTCTCCCCTTTTTTTTTTCTAACTTCCTCCCCCTTTTTTTTTTTTTTCTCTCACAGGCAGGGGCAGCTCGTCGTCTGAGAGACAAACGAGCACCTCCCCCCCCCCTTTTCAAGTCATTTCACAGAGTCGAACTAGAGTCAAGCTCAACAGGGTCTTCTTTCTACCCCCTTTGCCTCGCGCCCGTACCTGGACGCTTTCAGCGCCAGGTTCGGGCGCGCCAGAAGCCTCTGCAGCCCGTTTTAAATCCCAACGGGCGCAGATAGCTAGTCTCTCTCTCTCTCTCTCTCTCTCTCTCTCTCTCTCTCTCTCTCTCTCTCTCTCTCTCTCTCTCTCTCTCTCTCTCTCTCTCTCTC
>BFEA01000211.1:823237-841091 GCA_003427395.1 Chara braunii | reverse complement strand
GCTTACTGTGAAACCTTTAATTAGGTCGAAGAGCTTGTCTTCCCTTTCCTGAACGTTACCCAAACCATTGGCATTCCAACATCGAATGGTAATCCCTTGATGTCTCCACTCCCCTTGAGTTAACCCCCATGTTGGCCGCTCTCCTAAATTCCTCCATAGCCCCGACTATCACCACTATCTACCCCATAGCCTGTTCTGCTGTTCTTTTAAGAGGGTGAAGGTCCTCCTGTGTCCAGACCGTTCGTGTCCTCTCCCGGATCAGACCCCCGGAGTCGTGCATCGGCCTCGAGGGCGAGTCTGACCCCGACTCATCCATCTTGTATGGACCCATGCTTTCCTCAGTCTTCTCCCTGCTCTATGTTTCTCCCCTCCTCGTACCTCTCCTCATCAGAGATCCCGCCCAAGGACTCCTCATCCGAACCATCGCTTCTGTAAAATTTGTCCCATTCCAGTGCATATGCTCGTGCATCTAGATCTCCATCTCCCTCCAGAATGCCTGCTGCTACTAGGGTCGCAATTGATACTGCATTCAATTCTGCTGGCAGGCTCGAGCCTGTCAAGATGCTGTATGGGATTGCAATTACGGTCCTCCACGGTCGCCATCTCATCCCTGATCTCAGCTGCGCGGTTCCCGGCAGCTTGACGATCAATGGCATGAATGCCTGGGGAGAGTGTTTCCCTGCTTCTGCATCTGTTTCAACATCCTGATTGAGACTGTGTGTCCTCCTGAACTGCTCCATTCAGCCCTATTTCATAGATCCCCAACGGATTAACACTAGTTACCTTCTTTTGAAAGACCTCTGCTATGTTCTGGTCTTCTTCAAAGCCAGGGATCTGAAAGGAAACATCTGTGGCAACCTGCCACTCACCAGTTCCTAACACATATCTTGCCGCGATGAGCGGACGGATACTCATCATTGTGAGCCGTGCCGACCTGGCGGTTTTCTCCACCAGTGGAGCAACCTTTTTGGCAATGTGGTCGATTGTAGTGAATTCTGGGGCGTACTCCTCATTCAGTCTCTTCAATTTGTCTGTTTGAGCCAGTATAACCGCTGCTTCTTTTTCCAGCAGGGTGCGTCCAGATTCTTCCTCAGATTCCATTGGGTCTGAGTTATTGTCCCTCATCTTCTGGTTCTTCCCTGCCTTCCATTTCTTTGGGCGCAAGCTTTGGAATGCGTCTTAGGAATCGGGAATGGTTTTGGCTTTGTCTTTCAGACCGTGTTCTCTTGCCCTTTTCTTTTTTGCATAGCTGAATGCCGTATATTCTGAAAGCTTCTCTGCCTTGACCTTCCTGAGCGCCTCAAATTGGTTGTTGGAGTTCCCGGATCCTCCTATCGGGCCCCTCTTACCAACTAACTGGGCCTTCTCAGCGCGTTTCAGGCATGCTACCCTGTTGTTGAATGCATGTTCCCTTTCCCTCTTGGCTTTCTCTACATATTCTCTGAGCCACTGGAGCAATCGCCGAGATTCCTTCTCACTTTCCTTCGTCGGGCTGTCTCCCTCCGCGCTGCTCACATCGGCCATGGTGTCCGACTCCGCCTTCCCTTCCCCCTTTACCTTATCACCTTGGCTGACCACAGCAGGCTTGGTTACTATTTCGTCTTCCCCTGCTGCATTAACTGCCTTTCGCTTCTCGAGTCCCCCCTCCACAATCTCCTGACCTTCACTGTGCAACGTTCGTTTATTTTCTGTTTGATCCCTGCTCCTTTGCTGGAGTGACGCCTGTTCTAAACTTTTCAGCTTGCCTCTAAAGCTTGAATCTTCCTTGTCGAATTCCAGCATCACTTGTTCCTTTACTGCGTCTAGATCCCACAGGAGATCTTGCTTGTCCTTCTCTTCCTTGATCACCCTAGGATCGATGAGAGGGTCAGTTCTAATTCTTGTTGGGTTTCCTGGTACTCTCCCTGTCGCTTTCTTCTGTCACCTATTGTCGGCTGGCAGGAAGATATTCGGTTTCTTGACCAGAGGTTCCCTGTCCACGTAGTGCCATACCCAATCGGGTTCCTCCAGGTTGTCATCGAAGACCCAGCCATCGTAGTTGCTGTCTACAATGAACCATATGCCTGGAGCCTCCTACTTCAACCAACATGCTAGGAAGGAGGCTGCGCTCTTTTGGCTGTTTCGGATACTTGGGGCAATTGGGGTCGGTCCCCATATGACCCTGCTCCCTGCACCGGAAGCAGATCGGGGAGCTCTTTGTAGAGACCCTAATTTTCGCAACTCTGTTTTCGATCCGTAATTTCCATGTTTGTGAAAAAACCGGGGGGCTGTCCGTCTTGACTTCCAATATTGCAGTCAGCGAGCCGCAATGCGGGGCCAAGAATTTCGGGGCTGGCAGGATCCATTTAAGGATCCTGTTCGCTGTGTATTGCTTTTCTAATCTGTCTACCAGCAAGCCCTGAAAACCAAATGGGATGTCGTCGAACTGGACCCAGAAATTCTCCTTCAAGAGTGTCTGTTTGTAAGAGACTGAGAAAACTGGGTCCTGTTTCTGTGTGTTTAATTTTTTCCACTTGGAGACCGTGCAGACTGACCCATTGCAATTCCTGGACTGCATTTCTGCTGCTGCTTTTGCATGTTCTTCCCGAATGAATAACGCCATGACGTTGTTGCGACCCAGGTTTTGCAATGTAAAGGTTTCCCCGGATTGCTTGAGCTTCAACTCCTTGATTGTCTCGATCACCCATTTCCTCTTCTCCACGGGTTGGAGATCTGCTCCATTGCGTGTGAAATTGAACACCATGTTTTTCGTGCAGATCATCCAACTTTGCCGCTCGGATATTTCCACACAATTACCTCTTCTTCTTTGCTATCTACCTTCTGAATTTCCGTTGTCTGTATCCCCTGCACTTTCGTTTTGTCGATAAAAAATTTGAGCGCCTCGTTATCAATCACGTTGACACCTTTTTCCGTCATGTTCAAATTCGTTGAGCTCCCGTTTTGGGATGAGGCAGACTCAAAGCAGGCTGGAAAGGCCAGGGAGGGAACGATGGGATTGGATCGGGCAGAGATCTGACTAGACTTGGGAGTGGGGATGGACAGGATTGGGAAAATTCGGGATGGGGTCGGACAGAGGTCGGCCGAGGGTTGGGTGAGATCCGGGAGGGAGGTTGGAATGACAGAGGTGGGGGTGGCTAGTGGGGACAGGGGTCAGAGGAAGAGTAATTGACAAGGACCCGGGCAAGGATAGTTGGAGATAACTAGGGACAAGGGTTGCTGCGAGGAGGTGGGTGCTGTAAGCTCAAAGTAAAGCTGTACCAGAAATGGGGTATGACGAAATCGATGGAGGTTAGGCGGAAGACTGAATGGATGGGACGGTAAAGAATACACAGGGAAATGGAGGGGAGTCGAAGGATTCGGAAGGAATGAAGAGGAGGAGGGGAAGGGCCCAATGTACAGCGATATAGACGTTGATATAGACGGGTAAGATCGCGAGGGAAGAGGCGAATATGAGGGAGAGAAGAAAGGAGGACGTTGGCGAAAGAAGAGGTTGGATGATGTGTCAGGATGGGTTGGAGAGATGGATGGAACAGGGCAAAGAGGGAGATAGAAGGGAAGTTGGAGTGGAGAAAGGAGGCTACTACGTATTGATGGATGAAGGTTAGTGTGAGGATAGTGGCTGGGGAAGTCAATAGGGAAATAGGAGAAAGAAAAGGAGCGAGATTGGGAAGAACAGGGAAATGGAGAAGAGGGTTGATAGTGGATATCTAGATGGAGGGCTGGGAGGCTAAGTGGATGGGAGGCTGGGTGTGTGGTATCGGGGGAGAAGGAAGACTGAGGGAAGACTGTGTGGCCGGTGAGATGGAGTGATCGAGATTTGGGCGGTGGACGAAGAGAGGAGTGTGGGGGGGGGGGTTGAGGAAACAATGATGTGGACTTAGACCAGGGAGGCGAGGACCGGATGGAAGAGAGGAAAGAGAATGAGATGGCGCTGGGGAGCGAGAACGGGAAGGAGATGAGGAGGGAGAGGGTATTAGAGACCGGGCCGAAAGATAGTATTGATGGAGGGAGTTTGGATATGGTAGGTAATGGAGATAGCAAACTAGATGGAAGGAGCGGCTGGTGAATGAATGGGGACAGGGGAGATTGGAAACTGGCTGAACCGAGAAACGCGGATGGGGGCGGTGTTGGGGGGTGGGGCGATCGGGGTTTGGGCGGTTTGGGCGGTGGATGGATGGATACTATCGCGGGGGATTGAGGCGGCGAATGCTTTACGGGGTGGATGGGAGATTAGAAACGGAACCAGAATGGAGATGAGGATAGAGAACCGGGATGGAGATGAGGAGGGAGGCCAGGATGGAAGTGACGAGCGAGAGCAGATAGGATCGATGTCAGGAAGGTGAATGGGTAGCTGGGGATGCCGATTGCTCGCGGAGAGGCGGATTAATGATAGATGGATATCTAAATAGGGAGGGAAGGCTGAGAAGCAAAGAGGAAAGGGGGACGAGTGAGTGGGATTGGAGTTGTGGAAGACTGAGGACAGACTGAAGACGATGCGAGGAGATGGGGCGATCGGATCGTGAGCGCTCTCAAGAGAAGAGTGCGGGGGGGTTCGAGGAATGCGATTGATATATGGGGAAAATAAAAAGAAGGAAGATGGGGGGTTCGATCAGGGAGGCGAAGACGGGATGGCGACGAGGAGGGAGAACGGGAATGAAGAAAGAAAATGGGACGGAGATGAGGGGCGGGGACGGGCTGGAGAAGAGGAGAGAGGAGGTGTTAGAGAAGATGTTAGGGGGCAATAAAGCCGGGAGGAATGTTAAAGACAATTCTCACTCCAATATTGCATGACCCGCTTCTAGGTGTAGCCGGCTGAACTTGCTCGAATCGATCTTCCTTGAGGAAAAAGTTTACCTTGACACCTTCATGTTCGAGTGGTGCTGTCCCATATGTGCCGCAATGAGAAACGCCTGACACTCTGGTCCAAGGTCAAGTAGCTGAGCGGTTATGGCCGCCCGGGCCTTCGTGATACACACTACAAGTTTATGGCCGCGGGTTGCATACGGTGCCGCCCTGGCAGACAGCTGCTGCGTGGGGAGTGGAACACTCCTTCGATGTCCTTCAAGAGAGCGTCGCATATTCAGCAGAATCCTCCGGACCACTATACTAAGCCGCCTCAAGTGCGCGCACTGGGGGCACGTGCGCTAGGCACCCTGGTGGGAGATGGTTATGGTGCGTCGGGCGACGCGATGTTGTGTCGGGCGACGCGATGTCGTCCGCATTCGAATTTCGAAGGCGCGAGCGCGAGATAGCGCGCTTACCGCAAGGCACGAGCGCAAAGCCCCCCTCATCTTACCTGATTCTTCCGCAGAGTAATGTACAATTGTTTGGCTGAGGATGTTCACAGCCGGGTTCCCTGGCATGAAATGGCAGAACGGCGCATCTTTGTGATGGAGGCTCGCGTGATCTCATCATTATCTTTGGGAGTGGTAATTTATCCTTCAGATGGAGGTTGCCTGTCTTTGTTTAACACACTATTCTTTATTATGAGCCACTCTGCGCTGCAGCGGAAGGTTGGAAGGTAAGTTGGCAGCGAAAGGCATGCCCCGCCCCGCCCCTGTGCCCCCCCCCCCCCCTGTCTACTGATTGTCAGAAGCAAAATATGCGATGCCCTAATTGCCATTATAGAACTACTAATGTGACTGAGCAGCTGTCATGCTCTGATGACCATGTGCATGTGTATGTATATGTGGGTGTCTGTGGTGTGAGGTGGGGGAGTGTGGGTGTGGGTGTGGGTGTGGGTGTGGGTTGGATGCCAATTAGATAATAGACAACATCATTGGGACCATGCGAACACGGACTCTCAGCATGTTTTGTTCTAGTGATGCTGCTGATGGCGGTGATGATGATGGAGGTAATCTGCTTTTGCTCTCTCTCTCTCTCTCTCTCTCTCTCTCTCTCTCTCTCTCTCTCTCTCTCTCTCTCTCTCTCTTTCTCTCTCTCTCTTTGTGTGTGTTCTCTCCCGGTTGTCTGCTATATCGGTTACTTGCTTCCACTATTCAGCTTATCAATGCTTCTTCCATGGTAGATGAAGAAAACACAATGCAGAAGAAGAAGAAGAAGAAGAAGGAGAGGGAAACAGTATGCGGATTGTTCTAGCAATTGTAAACGCTATAACTTCCCTCCCTGTCTTTCTCGTCGATCTCATGTCTTTTCCCTAAAAAAATAGTAAAAGTTTCTTTCTCTCTCTTTCTTCCCCCCCCCCCCCCCACACACACACACACACAATCCTGCCTTTTTCGTGGTGCCAAGTGCCAACTTTCGGCACCATTCATGGAGAAACTCTCCGATGCGTAATGATCCCGTGTCTGGTTTGTTTGGAGAATAATTAGTGGAGACTTTCTGAGGTGTTTGCCGTTACCTTCCGTGTCTTGTTCACCATGCCATACCATGCCATTGTTTTATGTAACTGAAGAAACCATAAGTCCGTTTGCAGTTCTCTAGGCAAAGTCTGGCCATCCCAACACTGACAATTCAATTAAAACCAGGTTTGCGCAAGGCCCATAGCCACCATAACGGGCAGTACAGGGACGGTAGGCCATGGGTCCCAGCTCCACAAGGTACAGGGCCAGTAGGACCTGGGTCACAGTGCCACAAGGTACAGGCCTGGGAGGCCCATCTGGGAACCCGGTAACAATGCCTGGGCCCGGTAGGTTTCAGCTAACTCTGGAAACTTTCGGGAGGCAGTACCTACAAGCCCAAGGAAGTCCCAGCCAAGGCCGGGCAAGTCGGTGGGGTGGGTGGGGGGACAGCAGGTCACTGATGGGAATCTGCCGTAATAGGCAATGGGAGTAAGCAGTAGGAAAGGGACAGTGGTGCAGTTGTGTTGGAAGGGAAGCCGGGCACCATAGCTGGTTGGGGGCCATATATAGTAGGGGTGGCGGTCAGGCAGAGGTAGTCCTTGAACAGGTGAGGAAGGCCATGGGAGAAATTTGGATACGTACCTGGTGGTCGGCAGGGAGGGCTCCAAGCAATGGGACATTGCTCAGCAGCATGCAGGGAGAGCTCCAAGCAATGGGACAGTGGACTTGATCTTCTACTACAAATTGAGTTTGTTTCATACGCCCCTCTGTGTAGGCCGAAGGCCACGGCTCTTGCCCGGGTTCACTATAATAATACGACACTACATACAAACAAAGGTATCTATCGTACGTATACTCATAAGTCATTGGTCTTTCTTTTATATTATTAATTAGTAGTAGCTCCACGTAAAGTCTCTGAGGATCCTACACAGGTGGATGAGATAGATATGCTAGACTAGGCAGTGGTGTTGGGCGAGTCTTACCTTAGTTGGAAACTACTACTCTGTTGTTGTTTGGTTGGATAGAGGCAAGAAGTGGGCTTTCAATGAAGATTGTGTTGGTCACAAACTGAATTCGCACGGGCACCTTCCTTGCAATTTTTTATCAGATCGGTTCCTTTGGAAGTTTGCTATCCTTTTGGCGAGCAAGGGAGCTTATTGCAGTCATCACGGTTGACCAGCAGTTCGTTGTATTCTCACCAGTTAGACGACTTCTCCACTATGTTGAGAGTGGATGGGCGGAAAGGTGAAGGAAGGGTCGACATAATGAGAGTATTCATTAGTGATTGCTATTGCTAGAGGCAGTACGTGGCTAGGGTCACTTTGTTGGTGAATCCGCTTGTCGTTGCATGGGGTCGACTGGTCATCAGACGGCATCAGCGGCGAGATGATTCAGGTTGGATCAGCAGCATAAGTATCCTAAACCCTATCTACCTATCTACTGTTTTTCTTGAGAGTCCTGCCTTTGGTGAGGTGAGAGTGGCATACTATCTTGAGAGTCATCCTGCTTCTGATGCATCTGGTGGGAGAGGGGCGGTGTATGGGAAGGGCCTTGATGACGAGGTGGAGCACATGATGTGGGAGTAGTTCACCAATGGATGCTGATAATTCACTCAGCTTCAGCATCACATAGCAAGGCATCTTGGGGGTGGCCACATTGCTCTGTTGCAATGTAAAAAAAAGAACAAGATTTGTCGTTCTGCTGTGAAGTTAAATAATTATTGATCAGGTTGGGTGCCCACTCCTGTGCCCAAGGTGGGTCCACCCTGAATTCCCGAGAACTGTTCACCCAGTCTGAGCCATCAGTTAGGGGGTGGGCATGAGCAAAGTGTGAGGGAGGTTGGTGTGACTGTAGACTCGTCTGTGTAATTTCTTTTTTTCCTTTTTTATAAGGAATATGAATGCCCCCAACTGTCTCTTCTAGTCCTTACTCCTATCCCGAAGACCACGACGTAGAACCAGAGTCCTATCACGTTATTCCATGCTAATATGTCCAGAGCACAGGCCTGCTTTGAACACTCTACTTCGACTGTGTAATTTCTGAATTCCACTTGCCGTCCAAAAGGAAAGCACGACAAGCTGAATTTCAACTGTGTAAGTTCCTAATTCCGCTTGCCGTACTTTCCTTTCACAACAACAGTTGCTATTTGATTAGGTGGTTAGGGCTGTCGCTGCTAGCTTAGGACAGTTGGCCCTCTATGGCTAGGGACCAGACGAATTGGGGAAGAATCAGACTGACTAAGACCCTTACAGATAGAGAAATGTCCCATCCATCATTAAGACTAGCGGTGAAGAGAATGGAGACGAGTCATAGAGTGGTAGGGTGTCTTTGGCTGAATCAGTTGCTGTGGTATCTGTCCTTGTCCGTGCTCAAAGGAGCGATTTTGTCATCCAATTGCATGCTGAGGGTAGACCTATGGTGTTGCTAAGCTTGGAGTCTGTCGAAGAAAAGGCTAGGCAGAGGTCTGGCTTAGTATTTACCATGTTGGCCGTGTCTGATGCTAGGACAGGGACTGCACGGGTCATGTGTAGTGAGTCAGACCCAAATGAGTCAGGCTTTTGCAAGTAGTGACAGCCTGCACCCAAATGAGCGACCTTGTCACCCAAGAGCAAGCTGAGGGTAGACCTACGATGTTGCTAAGGTTGGAGTCCGTCAAAGTAAAAGACACAGTTCTGGCTTAGTAGATACCATGGTGGCCATGTCTGATGCAAGGACAGGGACTGTACAGGCCCAAGTGTCCCAGGCTCAGATGGTGGTGAGTCAGACTCAAGTGAGTCAGGCTCAAGCTGCACAACTAGCATGCAACGTGCCGGTAGGGATGACACAGGGAGCGGACTTGGAGCAGTTAATGGAGTCCATAGTTCGGACGTGGGCCAGTTAATGCAGTCCATAGGGAGTGGCATTGGCTGCTGCTCCTTGCATTGCGACCTGAGTCATCATTGCTGTGGACCTGTGGCTGTGGACCCCTGCTGCCTTCCTCCTCTGGGGGTTCCCTTTATTGACAGTGTTGTCTTACTCTTTCCCTCCCAGCCACCCACGCCTTTCCATGAGAGTTGAGAAGCCTCTTCCCCATTGTCTATGCTGGGCAGAGGCCAGGCAGCATGGAGTTATTTTGTTTGTCTGTGTATTTCTTGCTGAGTTATTTCATTTTCATCAGATTTCTCCTGCCTTCCTCCGGGGGTTCCCTTTATTGATGTTGTTGTCTTATTCTTTTCTCCCTGCCGCTTCCGTTCCTTGAGACTTGAGAAGCCCCTTCTCCATTGTCTATGCTGGGCCGAGGCTCAGGCAGCACTCAGTTATTTCTGTCTGTTCTTTTTTTTTTTTTTTTAATGGGCTACATTTGTCTGTTCTAATGAGCACTTGCTATTTTCAGAGTCTGTGTAATTCCAGTTATGTAAGAGGCCACTCACTGCCCATTCATGTCAATGCATGTTGGCTAGATTCTGGGGCTATAGTTGAGATTCCTGTTCCAGGATATGGTTGAGATTCCTGGGGGTTAGGAAATGCGTTTGCCAGAATCGAAAGTGACATTGAGGTTAAGAGAATAGATGTGAGGATATCTTTCTGAGAAAGCACTGTTGCACATTGGCAAGAGTGGGGACACAGATTTTTGGGGTTGGAGGTTTAAGGAATACTTCTCTCGTTTTAAAGGCGGCAGGACATGGGGACGGCACTGCATGTCAGTGGAATGAAGCCAGAGTGTTATTGAGCTTGTCGTATCGGGAACAATCTGGTGTAATAATCTGCAATTCTTTGTCCATGTCAAGTAGACAAAATCTGTTTTTTCTTCACCCAACTCCCGCTTTTCTCTGGCTCCTTAAATTTGATGCTCTCATCTCACCACCGATCAACTTTTCTTTTGATTAGTTTTGTGACTTTTGTCCAGCTTCATGAACCCGAGCGCTCAAAAAATGAGAATAAGAGTAGTTTTAATAGCTCGAAAGTTGGTCATTGTGAACCTTTTTACAGTTGAGAACTTGCAAGGAAAAAAGAAAATAGAATGTAATGCTGCGTGCTCATGTCTGTGACATGGGTTGCATTGACATGAGTCGCTGGAGTCTGACCAAAAGAAAGAAAGACACAAGACATGAGAAATTGCCGATGGTCGTGTTGGTTACGCAGTGGGATTAAGGAAGCATATAGTCGCAGGAGAATGGAGGAAAGAAGGGTGCAAGTGGTTTCCCTGGGAATCACAGCATGATTTTTTTGCTCTGCGAAATGACTAGATGAACGTGTCCTGTAGTGGCTGACCATATAAACTCACGGACACAGCATTTACACGCAAAAGTGTGCAGTCTCTCCGCCTCACTCTTATTGTCCACAGTCACAGACAGAGAATGCACTCTCGGAAACCTCCCTTCCCTGCTCAATAGTCCTCATCAGTGTTTGTACAAGTATCAATTGACATGATCATTTCCCCTCCTTGGTGATAAGTTGAGGTCGTCGTTGGGGTAGTTAGGGCACCATGCAGGAGCTCTTGCTTGTTGCAGCAGGCTCAGCTACATACTCTTGCGTTTGTTTGTGTATGGCTGCAGATGGATCCGATGGGATGAATGGAGGTGACACAGGCGGAGCCAGAAAGCGGGGCCGCAAAGCCCCGATGAAAACACGGAAGGTGCAGAACAATAAGTATGTAGAACATCCATTGACTAGGACGTCGTTGGTTGGCCACAGGGGGCAGAGAGAGAAGCTGGCTTTGGTGTCCATCATTGCAGGACTAAAGCATATAAGATTGTGCCATAACCTCTGTAAACCATTTCATGGCCTCTACTGACCTTTTTCTTCTCCTTCCGGGTTGTCAGAGGTGTAAATTCTGCAGAATATCATCTGGGCATTGCTACTAGGTCACCTACAGGGAGGCCCTGGGCTGTCGGGCTCCAGATCTAGCCATACAAACTAGATGGCTAGCTGAATGACCTGGATGTCAGGGTGCACAACATCACAATTTCCGAAAATTTTCAAAAGAAAGATATAAGAATTGTGGAAAAGGAGTATTTTATGCAATTGCTGTGTAAACAATTTCTGGCTGAGAGCCTCTTCGAGACTCCTTTATCAGAGATAATTTTTTTGGTATGCTACGCTTGCCCCTTTGACCCATGTAATAGCCTTCAGATATTCCTTAAACCACCAGTACATCCGAGGCTAAACGTATGAGCGGAAATTTGAATTTTGTCGAGCCTGAAGGCCACTGGTACCACCACTCGGAAAATTGAGTTTGGTACCGGTGCCGGCCTGTCGTGGATTGAGTGCTGGACCTGCTTCCAGCAGATGGGACAAAACAGGAGGCCGTTGTTTTCACTTGTGCCACTCCGGCTCAGCTTTCTACAAAGCCAGCCCCTGAATCTGGGCCAGCTCGAATGCCAGAAAAAAACAGAGAAAAGAGCGGCCTAGCATCACAATTCACCAAAGCGATACAGAGAAGATTAGCATGGCCCCTGTGCAAGAAAAAAAAATAAAACAATTCACCAAAACGAGATGACAAAATAATGAAGAAGATTAAAAAAAAAAGGAAGAAAGGATTGAGGAAATAGCATCCCTCAGTGCTGTTAGGAGCTTGCCTCTCATGGCTTGTGCTGCGAGAGGTGGGCAGGCTGGGGCCATGCACACCAAAGCTCTGGACGTGATTGCAGTCAGATCTGTTGAGGTCTGGCCCAACTTGCACCTGACTGCAATTGTGGCCAGCAATCACGTCCAGGGCTTTGTAGAGTAAGTACGCCCTCTGCTAGGGGGGGGGGAAAGAGATTCGTGACATCACGAATCTCACTGATCTCCTTTTTTTTTTTTCCCAGCTGAGGGTGTACTCACACTAGGACATCCACTGCACTGCTTTTGACTACCGTCTTCACCCGAATAGAACGCCCGGTCATTATCGCTGCATCTGGAAGGGAAATGGCCCCAAATACGGCTATAATGACCGGGCGTTATATTCGGGTGAAGACGGTAGATTGCAGTCAAATTCGTCCAGCTCTGGCCGCAGTTGCAGTCAGAGCCTTTGTGCGCCAGACCTCAACGAATCTCGACTGCAATCACGTCCAGAGCTTTGTGATGTGAGTATGCTGTGTTGTTTCCTCTGCTTTCCTCTGCTCAAATCTTTTCCTCTGCCGGTGTCTTCTCCTTTCGCCCTGCTGTGAGAGGCGGGCTCTGACAACACGAAGGGGACATTATTTCCCCGACCAAACCTCTTTCCTCTTTTTTTTCTTTTCCCTTTATTTTTTGTCTACGCCTTCTGCATCCATGCTGCGTATTCACGTGCATTGCATGAACCAACAGGACATCGTGCAGTCCATTTGCCCCTTTTCCTTGAGCCCACCGTCTTTCTCCCCCATCGCTCCACGGAGCCTTCCCCGAGCCCCGAAATCCTCGGAGAGGCCCAATCATGATTCTCAAGTTGGCTGGGGCCATGTACTGGTGGTTTAAGGCTAAAAAAGTTACAATAACCACTTTTTGGAAAGGGTTTAGGTTCTATTTGACACGTGCATAGCAACTGCTCTGGTCTGGGTCTGTACAGACAGATGTCTTCATGGACCTTTTCTGTCTTGTTAGCTGTCTGGATTTGCCGAACAGGTTGGTGCAGTGTGGTCTGAGTAGTATTGTGCTGGCTGCAGAGCCTGCAACCAGCTTTTGTAGTTTTAACTTGGCTAATGTTGCCCAACATAAGTGCAGACTTTCTCTTGAATGCCCACTGTAGGTTTTGGAAATGCAACGTATGGCATATACATTACGTCAGAGGTATTCCTGAGCTTTGCTAGGTTTGCAACTTTGCACTGATGCTTTTCCTTTGTCAAACTCTGCATGTTTAATTTTCATTTCTACATTTCTTTCTTGTGGAATGTGATGATGACAAGTTGGATGCCTTGGGACTAAAGTTAGGCAGTCCGTTTGTGAAGTCATCCTTAAATCCGAACTTACCATGCATATTGTTGTGGTCTTGACGAAATGCGGGCGTCCACGTTCACTATTCCTCACAGTGGGCATTCACTGATTCCCTTGGAATCACAGTCTCTGGGTATAAAAATCCGACGGACAGTTAAGATTCGGAGCATATGTGCAAATTCAGGGCGGAGCTTCACTAGGCCATATTGAGGGACCACAAATGTTGAAAAAATTGCGAATCACTAATTTTCTGGGTGACTCAACATAACTGCTGGCAGGGATACTGGACTCTGTCTGTAAAACAACAGTGAAGCAACGACTTGACATCCACCATACCCTGTGATTCATCAGGAAGCCCTTGTATCTCCGCTCTGAATTTCGGACTGACAATGATGATCTACCACTTGACTACCAAGAGTGGGGTTTTGGAAACCTTGCGCATGCTTGGTGTTCTCATGGCTTCAAACTTCAGAGGTTGTTGTCATTGCCATGCTTTCTCTCAGGAGTCAGGACGTGTCAGGTTCCTCCTAAGCTTGTGCCGGCTTACTGTCTACCACATGTCTGTCGTTGTCTTTGGAGGGGCCCCTGGTATTTTGCTCCTCCAAGGTGTACTGCTGCTTCGGTGTCCATCAGACTTGACTTTCCTCCATGCCTCTGTCACCCTCACAGGTGGCTATGGCTGCTGCAATTGCTCCTCACTGACCGATTACCCAACTGGGTGTGTCTAGCCTCTCTTCTGACTCTCATGCCAAGTTGGATGCTGCCCAGCTGCAGTGCTGCTGCCCCTCCCTGTTGATCTCCTTCTTGCTACAGAGTAGCGCGGGGTTGCTTGGGGAACTGGTCGACTCCCCTCCAAATTTCTAGGGTCCAAAACGAGATGTAGGTTCTGGCCTCGCATCTCATCCAGTACTGTTACTGGGTCCCCGGAGCCCATTAGTCTGGTATGGGACTGAAGTCTGTCCGCAATATTCTCACTGTATGGACAGTTCTCGAAGTTGCACATATTCCCCTGCAACTCTGAGAATCGCAGGTCCGATCCTGCACTTTCTTTTTTTCGATAAAGGGAAAAAATTCAAAAAAATCAAACAAAAGTGTGATCCCTGCAACTCTGAGAATCGCAGGTCCGCCTGCACTTTCTTTTTTTCCATATAGGGAACAAAAAAATGTGTGTTATGATGTTATCACTGTTATGGTCCCTAACATCATTGTATCTTAGTGTTTATGCTTTCTTTCTGTTTCTCAATAGTTGCTTGTGTGTACAAGTCAGCCACTCCTCAAATGGTTGAGAAGCTAAGTCAAGAGACTGACACTAATAGTCTAGAAAAAATATATATCATTCAAAAAATTTGAAAAAAACTTCAAAAAAGTCATTAGCCTTCACAAGAATATAGATCTTCTGTTGAAAAGTTGGTGTCCTTTAACAGAGTAGTAAACAAATAGGGCACCCGCTGATGATCCTTTTCTTGAGAACAACCCTGCCTAATGTTCAGGGGAAGATGGTAGCCATGAGCATCATGTATATTGGAAAGGATTTGATCGCTTGACAGATTGGTCATCTAGATGCCTTGGTCTGTAACATTCAGCCACTGCAAGGAAGAAACGAGGCTCATGTATTCACTCCCTTGAAATGAAGTTTCCCGTAACTATTGTCTAGAGTTAAAGCTGCTGTTTTTTTTCTTTTTTTTTTCCTTTTTTTTCCTTTTTTCCCCTTTTTTTTCCCTTTTTTTTCCTTTTTTTTTTTGCTACCCTATTTTCTTCTCTCAATCTTATATCCATGTCACCGTAATTACGTACCTCTGTACCCAAGCTTCTAACACCCGGTGCGGGCTGGAAAGAACTGATTACTTCCACAGCAAGCCAGGAGGCCCAAGCCAAGTCTCTGCTGGTGAACCTGAAGCATACCCCCAGGAGGCTGCGGGGATCAAAAGGACGATGTTGGGTATTGAACCCACCACGACGTCCTGAGTGTCACTTACGTGCTCGACCAACTGAGCTAGCCCGTTTGGGCTTTTTTTTTCCTCTTTTTTTTTTGGGTCCTCCTCTTTTGTCCTCTTTTCTTTTTCTTATATCCACCCTAGGGTCGGTACCGTAAGAAATTTGGACCATTTCTCGATTTATGCGTGCTATCCTTGTGAAGCGTGCATGCTAATCTTCTCACTATCATTCCATTTTTGATGGGTGTCCCGATGGCTTCTTACTTTTGTTTTATTCCATTTGCTTAGTTCTTTTTTCGAGTCAACTTTGGTGATTGTGCTGACTTTATTTGTCTGTGCTTCGGCTCTCTTGTTGTACAGACTGACAAAAACGAGCCAGGTTCTGTTTGACAAGCTTTGTGGCATAACACATCTGCTTGGAGATCTGCTCGGAGTGACGCGTATACAGGATGGAACTGTACTGCAATTATCAAATACAGCACTTGCTATCTTCAATGCTGGCAATGTCCAGCTACTACAGCTTAAAGCACTCGGAGTGGTGTGCACGGTAAGAATATTTCACTATCACTCTTGGAGGAGGCATTCCATATGGTCGATGAATTGTCAACGTATCTGGTGACATAGGTGTCTTTATTGCTATTGTGTTGTGAGTCCCCTGCTCTCAGTGCGGTCATTCATCGTTATGGGGTTGCTGACTGAACATGGCAAGCCTCCAGGAAATCAGCAGAAGACCTGAAAAGAGTGAGGTTTGCGCTGGCTTCGTCAGGTTAACGGCAAATTTGTCATGGCTGCGTCGTTTGCACATCTGGATTGCTCAAATTCGCACTGGAAAATGGTCCGAAACTCTTTGGTTGCTTGCCTATCTGGTGAGTCCAGACCTGATCGTTGAATCTTGCAGGGTCAGGGCCTGAGGGCTTCTGCTGGTGAAATGGTCCCAGGCCTCTCCTTTATTATGAGGTCAAGTGCACTTTGAGATGGACACAGACCCCCTAGACTGATTTTCCCCCTCTAAACTGGGCTGTCGACAATTCTATCGGGGCTGACTTTCTATTTGACCGAGATCTGCATGTGGTTGCGTGGATGCTCTTTCAAGTCTCTACGACCCTTGTAATAGCCTTTGCCATCTCTCAGCTCTGGAGAGAGGGCTGCGAGGCACTGTTGCATAGTAGAAGATTCTAGGTTTGCCTAACCACAACAGTAGGGTTCAATCTCAGTTTGGAAAGTCTGGAACTCCTAGGTCTCTAAATACTCGCTTTATAGAATTATTCTGAAGAGACGAGTGAAGTTGAAGGCGTCTTATACCTGATGAGTGGTGTGGGTATGTGTTTTACACCTGATGAGTTGTGTGGGTATGCGTTTTATACCTGATGAGTGATGTGGGTATGGTTAAATTGCAGGTGTTTGACAACTACCCACAGCATCGGAACCTGATTCTGGATGAAGTAATCTCATTATTGTGGAAGCAGCCTGTTTCGAAACGAAATCTCCGTACCTATCATCTTCTTGATGAAGATACAAGGCAGATCCAGATGTCAAGTGCACTCTTATTGCAGCTCATTCAATGCTGTGTCAGTCTGCCAAATCCTGGTGCTGAGCAGGTGCCCAAAACAGAAGACAAGAGTGACCCGAAGCAGAAGCAGCAACAGGGAGAAGCAGATACTTCGAACAGTGCGAAGGGGTATGAGGTGGCATCAGAGGCGGCAACATATTTCTGGATTCACTTCTTACAGCGGTGGGGGAACAACAGGGGACAGGATACAACTGTATACAAAGTACTTCTTGACAATCTTGTTGCAGACCTTCTCTTGGCGCTCAATACTCCGGAGTTTCCTGGTGCGAGCTTACTGCTTCAGGTAGAAGGACAAAACTCTACTTGCCCGCACAGAAGGGAGAACCAAGGTGCTGAGTGCTCGTCTTCTACTTCGCGCTCTCCTATTTCGTCTGTATTCGATCTTTTCTGAACTCTTTGCAGGGAGGGGGGGGGGAGAGGAATTGTTGGGGCATAGTTTGCTGGGTACAGGATGGCTCTATCAGAGTCTATCTTCATGGACATTGCCACTGCGTTTCTTGACACGGTACAGCTATGAACAATAGCCTGAAAAGCTGGCCTAAAGAGCTAAGAGAGGCACCCACCCAGGCTAGGAGGGGATTTTTGTCCATGCCTGCGGTGGGGTGTCCGTGAATGAATTGTGTAAATGATAAATTCGGTTCTTTGTGCCCAGTTTATGATTTGGTACTCCTTTGACCAGCAGCAAATTCCTTGTGGGTCACTTCTCTGATCACCAGCAAACCTGAGTGCAGCATACCCAGGCTACGAAGGAATTGCCTCACACTGTTGGGAGGAAGAGGACCATCTTGTGATGGCCCACACCCTAAAAATTATTCCTTTCAATTGCCGGCAGATGTCGGATATGATGCCAACTTGCTGTTAGCCCTGCATGACTATAACTGCCTGTGTCTTGTGACAGTTTGCCACAGAGTTTGACTTTGTCATTTTCGTGGCTATTATCACATGGTTATCGTAACTGATGTATGGAGAAGTGGGCTGTGACTACTGTTAAGGGTCAAGTGGATTACCTGTGTGGATGCACAACTAAAAGGGAGAGTCAGCCGGAATACTGAAAGGGAGGGGTGGTGTCAGTGTTTGCTTGTTTGTGTGTGTGTATGTCGTAGATTTTCACTACACTAGTAGATCCAATGTGTGTCTGTGTGTCTGTGGGTGTGTGGGTGCATGAGTGCGCGCGC
>BFEA01000211.1:801310-823075 GCA_003427395.1 Chara braunii | reverse complement strand
GAGAGAGAGAGAGAGAGAGAGAGAGAGAGAGAGAGAGAGAGAGAGAGAGAGAGAGAGAGAGAGAGAGAGAGAGCTGCAGAGCTTTGGCGCAGAAAATTAGCGAGAAACTGTGCCAAGGCTCCCGTGGTTGACTTTTCTGTCTGTGGTGGGTTGTTCAATGGGCAGGTATTGTGCATTATGCTGTGTGGGCAGCTTGGTCTTCAGTCCAAGGACGGTGCCATCCGTTGTATGGCAATTGACCATTTAGGATCTGTTGCAGCTCGTCTCAAAGCGGATGCTGCAGTATCCTCCAATGACACTTTGTGGGTTCTTCGTGATCTCTGCGAGGAAGAGGATCGGAATGCTGAGTGTGGTGAAAAGGAAAGACCTCTGAAGCAGCGGCAAAGCCGAAGTCTCTGTGCAGTGTGCTCCAAGCCATTCGGTGGGAAGTTCTCGATTGAGTGTAGAGGATGTAGGACAATTTTCCATGGCAACTGTGTAGGCATTGGGGAGCATGACCATGTAGGAAAGGAGTGGTCTTGTTATCCGTGCCTGTGTGAAAAGCAGTTAGCTTCCCTTGAAGCTGAGCTTGGAATTCAGCGGCAGCAAACCAATGGATATGAGGGGAATGGCGAGGTGAAGGACAAGCACAAGGATAAGGAGAAAGAGAAGGGATGTGGTGGAAGCTTTCCTGAACCCGGGAAACTGAAGGCTGAAAATCGGAGTGGGTGCTTGGTATTGCAGCAATTGTTGTTGGAATACCTCATGGAAGCCGGGAAAAGTGACCCGGTCATCATGTATGCAAGAAGGTAGTTTCGTAAACTCTCATCACGCTGCCCATAGTAAGAAGGCACTTCACAGTTTGGCCCGATATAGTTCATTTTCCTGTCTTAGTGTCTCTAATGCTGGTGCTTTGAGGTTATGTGAGGTGTCATTTTAACACATGGCCGTCATACGGTTGTTACGTATGCAATGTCTTCTCGTGTTAAATGATGCTGAAAATTGTCTCCAGATTTGATAAGTTGAGCGAAAGTTGCATCTGATGTCAGCGGAGATGAGACCATGTTCTGTGAGATGATGCGCTGGGCAAGCTCCTGCTTAGGAAGACCTGGGGTTCTGTGACTGTTGTGTCCTTCTCCATGCTTTCCTCTCTTTCTATTGTTGCTTGTCCCTCGTGTTTTCTTGCACCCCTCGTGTGCTCCTTAGGTGATTTCTTTTGTCACAATGGCATCGGGGGTAGAAACTTTGTCACTTGTCAGTGGTGTTGCCAACTTGCCACTGTCTTTTAAGGCTCAACTAATACTGATACTGCTGCTGGGATGGATGCCCCCCGATACTCGTACTGGTGTTGTATTGAACGGATACTGAATTGCTGGGACTACTATCATGGCCAGTAGAAGGGCGAAAATGTAGTTGTGGCTTTGCCTATTGTCTTGTGTTCGTGTGGTGATTGGGCGGATTTCAGATCGATGGATCTTTCATATTGGAATCCACTTCTGGGAAGGGTGTTGCTTTGCTAATGAGGATGTGGAGGGAAGGGTTATGCCTGGGTGATCTACTGGGATTCCTTGGATGATTGAGCTGGAGGCAGTTCACTGGATGCAAGGGTGGAGGGCACACACTGACTTCTTTGGTTTGCGACATTGCAGGTTTTATATCTGTCAGTGGTATCGGGATGAGGGATGCCCTGAACACGAACTTGGATTTTATAAAAGACGGCTTCAATTACGGGGTCCAGGGTCTGATGTCGGTGCTGGCAACTTGTTGACCAGAGAGATGGTTGTGTGTGTTTCAAGAGCTCTTGGGCAGCAACGACCGCTTGCCCGAGGGTTTGAGCGCATCTTTCGGGAGCTTCTTGTATGTTTGTCTCTTCTCACCGATCCCCTTGATTTTGCTGATGTGACATCCCATTTGCAAAGAGTAGTCCTTGTAGACCTCTGTATGTTATGGATTTGTGCAGTTGTTTTGTGATCCAAAGCTGTGGTGTGAGCTAGCTCTTGTTTAGTGTTCTCCCTCATAAGCATGCCATCGCTCTCACCATTGCTAATGACAAATCTTCCAACACGCCTTACTCAGCTAAAGATTGGTGCATGCCAACAATTGCGTAACATACTGAGGTCTAGTGCTGCCATTTGCGTCACTTACTATAAGCAGTCAACGATATACACTGGGAATCATGATAACCGGCGTTCGGCCAGGGCTGAACGGCCGAACCCGAACGGCCGAACGTTCGCGCCCCCTTGTCAATGCGTTCGGTTTTGGCCCCCCCAAAAAAAACAAAACAAAGAAATCCAAAAAATCCTAGGCTACCAGAGTGGCCTGGGACCACTTCTCTGCATAACGTAGTTTTTTTCCGGATTTTTTTTTTTTTCTTTTGCTGGGATGTTCCTGGTCCTTGCACGGTCCTTGCATGGCCAGGCGGGTAGCCAAGAAAAAAATCTGAAAAAATATATGTTATGCAGAAAAATAAACTGAACAACATTTGCCTTAGCGTTACATCCAAATTCTTTATCAAATTTGAAATAAAAAGAAAATACGAAAAACAAATAATAATAAGAAAAATAAGAAAAAACAAGGAGAGAATTAAAATCAGTGCATGGGTGGGCACGTTTTAAACACCGCCATCTTTGGCAATTTTGCATTTTTGTTTTGGCTTAGTCAAATGCCCTGAAAATTTATAGATGTGTATCTCACATGATTCAAAACTCGTTGAAAAAAATAAAATAAAATTGTTTAGGGCCCGAAATAAAGTGAAAACAAAAAGTGAAAAGAGAAAAAACACAAAATAGTGAGTGGGCGAGCACGTTTTGACACCGCCATCTTTGACGATTTTTCATTTTTTCTTGGCTTGTGCGAGGATTGAGCCGTCACAGGGCCCCTATCAGTCATTCAAGTGTTCTGGGCTGTGGCCCCCAGCAAGCCTCGTGCCCGCCCTAAGTGAAGTCGGGCCTGAATATCCATGTGAGGCCAATTTCACACATTGTTTTTCCTATGCCGGATATCAGACAGTTGCAGCACGCAAGTTGGTTACAAAGCAATGTGAGCCTTTCGTGGCTCCTTCCAGAAGCTGTAGCTGTGTCAAACAGTTGAGCCCAGTGCAAGGATTCGACCCCTCGGCAGTGCTGGGAAAGGCCTTGCCCGCCCTAAGTGAAGGCGGGCCTGCCAATATGTGCCAAGGCCTGGGTACAGGCGAGTGTGATCACCCTAAAGGGGCCGTATACGTGCGGGGAATTGAGCCCTCGCGGGGCCTTTATCAGATGTGCACATGTTCTGCGCAGAGGCCCTCAGCAAGCCCTGTGCCCACCCCAAGTGAAGGCGGGCCTGAATATTCACAAGAGGCCAAGATTTGACACTTGTCCATATGTGGGTATCAGACAGTTGCAGCACACCAGTTGGTTACAGAGTAATGTGAGCCTCTCCAGGCTCTTTCCGGAAGTTGCAGCCTCGACGGGCAGTTGAGCCCAGGGCCCCGTACAGTCAAGGCCCTGGGCGTGTGCTTTCAGAGGCCGACACATCATACGACAGCCACGGACCAATGAGATTGCAGCATTGTCAGCACATAGTGGCCGTGAGCCAATGAGATCACAGCGAACATGTGGAGGCCCGTGGACTGCCTGGACATGCCCAACTGTAGAGGGCCCAGGCCCGTAACTGCAACTGGGCCTGGGCGCAGGCATTGAGGCCCGACTGGAAGCTACTGGATGCTCGCCCAGCCAGGCCCAGAGGCAGCAGAGGCTGAGCTCACTTTCCATATAGGAAAGTGAGCATCGCTGGGCAGGTCATTCTGGCCTAGGCAGGCAATGCAGCCACGCTGCTGCGTTGCAACTTCGTGATCTGCACGAAGCTGCCGGCTGGGTCACGCGCACTGGCGCCGGGGTGTGAGGTGCACTGCTGGGCAGTGGGCCCACAGCAGCCATAGCCGGGCTGCTGGGCGCAGGTCTGGATGGCGATGGTGGTCTTTGGGTGTTGAGAATGCACACTGTGGGAAGTGAGGGGTGACGAGTGGAGAGATGAGATACATACCTGGTGCATGAGGGAGGTCAGCTATGATGTTGACGTCATGTACCTTGGTCTTCAAAGTCGAAGTGAGCCTGTTGCGTGAACGCTGGTGTAGTAGGATAGGCGAGTAGTGTAGGCTGGACGCTGGGCGCCAGACAGAGTAGGAGCGACGTTGGATACAGTGTTGATGTGGCCTGAGGGCTTGGACATTGGCTCGTGAGTTCATTGTATTGCTCTTATCTGGATGGAATCTCGGTGCATTTGCGCTCTCTGCTTGTACATGACTACTTGGACATCTGCATGATTTCGTAACTTGGTTTTCTGTATATTGCTCTTGCTCATATTCCTTGCACCAGGGCTCAGGCGGTTGCGCCCTGGGCGCAGACGCTCAGAGGCCAACACATCATGGAAAGGCCGCGGACAATGAGAATGCAGCAAACACTTGGAGCCTGGCAAGCCTCGTGCCTGCGCTAAGTGAAGTCGGGCCTGAATATATAGCGGCAAACACTTGGAGCCTGGCAAGCCTCGTGCCTGCGCTAAGTGAAGTCGGGCCTGAATATCCACGTGAGGCCATGCAAGTGTTCTGGGCTGCGGGCCCCAGCAAGCCTCGTGCCCGCACTAAGTGAAGTCGGGCTTGAATATCCATGTGAGGCCAATTTCGGACTTTTTTTTTTTGTATGCCGGATATCGGACAGTTGCAGCACGCCAGTTGGTTACAAAGCAACGTGAGTCTTTCATGGCTCCTCCCAGAAGCTGTAGTAGTGTCGAACAGTTGAGCCCAGGGCTCAGGCGGTTGTGCCCTGGGCGCAGACACTCAGAGGCAGACACATTATGGAAAGGCCGCGGACCAATCAGAATGCACCATTGTCGTCACACATCTACTGCGGGCCAATTAGATAGCGACAAACACTTGGAGCCTGGGAGGCTGCCCGGACGTGCCTAACCGTACGAAGCCCAGGCCAGTATCTGAAACTGGGCCTGGGCGCAGACACTTGGGGCCAGACTGAAGCTACTTTGCCCCTACACTCCTGGCCAGACCACCCAGCAGCGGGCACACTTTCCATAATGGAAAGTCTGCGCCTCTGGGCACAGCATTCTGACCTGTGCAGGCGATGCGGCCACACTGCTGTGTCGTAGCACGAGCAGCTGCGCTAGCGCTGCTGGCCAGGGCGCGCACAGGCACTAAGAGGCGAGAGGGCACTGCGGTGGCAGTGGGCACACGGTGGCCATAGCTGGGCCGCGCATGCGGTGGCAGGTGATGGTGATGGTGGTCTTCGGGTAGGAGGCGCATGCAGAGGGGGACAAGGTGTGATGAGGGGAGGGGAGGAGAGCGAACGTACCTGGTGTATGCTGGCAGTCGGCATTGGTGATGAACGCACGTACATAGGTCTTCATCTTTGATGTGATCTGGTTGCAAGAACGTAGATAGGTGTAGATAGGCTGATAGAGTAGGCTGGGCAATGGGCACCATAGAGTAGGAGCGACATTTGATACTGTGTTGCTGTGGGCAGAGAGCGTCGACATCGGCATACGAGTTCATTGTATTGCTCTTATTTGGATGGTATCTTGGTGCATTGTGCTCTCTGCTTGGTACATGACTATCTGTGCTACCTCGTGATTTTGCTACCTGGATTTCTGTCTATCGCTCTTGCTCTGCTCATATCTGGACTAATAGTTGCACTGTTGGCTCGCTGAGTCCTAATGTGTTTGTGTTTGTCTTTCAATGAAGTTGATTTCCTACCATGCTTTATGCCGAGTGATTACTCTGGTGTTGAGTATTAGCATTTTCCCGCCACTGCTTTTCTTTCCTTTTCGTTCTCGGAAACTCAGACGTGTTGAAGGAATTGATAAAAGGTGTGGCACCTCCTGATGCAGGCATGTTTGTGGGAGAACTCACCTACTCCACGAGCGAAGTCTCTCCGAGCTGTAAGTTCTAATTGGTTGCTCTGGCAACTTCAGCTCCTATGTAATATTGTACTCTCACAGAGTTTCCAACCAGTTTGTTTGATATTTCTAAGTGCGTGCACATTTTCATAGGTACAGCACATAGCTGCACAGCACGTCTGGCACACAGCTTTTGTATGCAACCAAGAAACGAAAAAACGAAAAAAAAAAATTAAAAAAAATTGGTATGGCCATACCATTGCTAATGCACCCGATCCAGTCGGAATTGGAAGCCATTAAAAAAAAAAAGAAAAAGAAAAAGAAGTGATGCAAAATGATATTTTGAGCGCGTTTTTTCTTTTCTTTTTCTTTTCTTTTGGAGCAACTTTTGGCTGAGATTGTGGATATTGCTCATTCGCAATAGCACTGGCAGGGAGAAGGCAGCCATAGCTGCGCCAGTGCAGAGTGTTAGAGCTAGCTAGTGGTAGTTAGTAGGCATAGCGATGGGTGTATCCAGATTAATCCTTGAGTAGTAGTTAGTGAGTGTGCATGCATGTAGGGAGAGAAGACACAGTGAGGACATAGCTAGAGAGAAGACCAGCGAGACAGAGAGAGACAGAGAGAGAAGAAGAGCTGGAAAGTGATATTTACCTGAGAGCTGACGCTGGTTACTGGTTACCTTTGTATGCGTTGATGAGTGCTGGTGACTTGAACTCTTATTGCTCTTGTGATAATTTGTTGGAAGCTGCGCTATCTGGTTTTCGACTCTCTGGCATCCAATGTGGAAATTCGTGTCATCTCACTTGTGCTTGATGCATGTCTTTGTATGCACTCATTGGTGATGAACTGTGTGATTCATAGCAATGTGGCTCGTCATCGTGACCTGCGCACAAAACCGCAGAAGAGATGCCACAAACTCAGCGGTGTCCTGCGTCCACTCCAAAAAACACATCCGCCACCCCCTTCCCCTCCTAGCCCTCTCACCCCGTGAAACACTATGAAATCAGCCTCATTCTAACCCCCTCTAGTCCCTTACCCCCCCGAACCCCCACGAAAATAGCACTTCACTGCTTTTGCAAAACGTAATCGGGGGGAAAAAGAAGTGACGGCGACAACGTGAGGAGGAGGAGGAAATACAATCGGAGTTCGGTTTTCAGAGTTTCATTCAAAAAATAGAAACGAAGTGACGAGGGCGTGACAAGGAGGAGATGAGATGGAGGAGGAAGATGAGGAGATGGAGAAGGAGAGATGGAGGAAGGCGAGGAGGAGGAGGTAAGGAGGAGGAGGACGACGACGACGACGTGATAAGGAGGACGAGATACCATCACGGTTCGAACTCAGAAGTTTCCATTAACAACAAAGAGAAAAGTGACGAAACCCTGATGAGGAGGATGAGAAGTGGAGGAGGAGATGGAGAGATGGAGGAGGAAATATGGATGAGGAGGGATGGGGGAGAAGGACGAGTACCCCCCTCAAACCCCCACGAAAATAGCACTTCACTGCTTTTGTAAAACATAATCGGGGGGAAAAAAGCGATCAATTGCCTTTCACAAACGGAAACAATTGCTTTTCCAAATGTCCCTGGGAAAAGAAGCGACGCCGACAACGTGAGGAGGAGGAGGAAATACAATCGGAGTTCAATTTTCAGAGTTTCATTAAAAAAAAAGAAACAAAGTGACGAGGGGGTGACAAGGAGGAGATGAGATGGAGGAGGAAGAGGAGGAGATGGAGAAGGAGAGATGGAGGAAGGTGAGGAGGAGGACGACGACGACGTGATAAGGAGGACGAGATACCATCACGGTTCGAACTCCAGAAGTTTCCATGAACAACAAAGAAAAAAGTGACGAAACCCTGATGAGGAGGATGAGAAGTGGAGGAGGAGATGGAGAGATGGAGGAGGAAATATGGATGAGGAGGGACGGGGGAGAAGGACGAGGAGACATGGAGGAGGAGGAGGAAGACGCTGAGGAGATACCATCACAGTTGGAACTTCGAAGTGTCCATAAAAAGAAATGACGAGGCTGTGACAAGGAGGATGAGAGGTGGAGGAGAGGAGATGGAGAGATGGAGGAGGAGAGATGTCGAGATGGAGGAGGAAAGATGGACGAGGAGGGATGGAGGGCAAGGACGAGGAGGAATGGAGGAGGAAAGATGGACGAGGAGGGATGGGGAGGGATGGAGGAGGAAAGATGGCCGAGGAGGGATGGACGACAAGGACGAGGAGACATGGAGGAGGAGGAGGACGACGACGACAAGGAGATACCATCACAGTTCGAACTTCAGAGTCACAGTTCGAATTTCAAAGTTTCCATTAAAAAAAGAAAAACGAAAAAGTGAGGAGGCCGTGACAAGGAGGATGAGAGGAGGAAGAGTAGAGATGGAGAGATGGAGGAGGAGATGGAAAGATGGAGGAGGAAAGATGGACGAGGAGGGATGGGCGAGAAGGACGAGGAGACATGGAGGAGGAGGAGGACGGCTATGCTTGTTGATGCTTCACTGATGATGCATTGTCCATTCGAGTCCTTTTCATCACTTTGCGGATCTTTGGCTCAATGTACATGCTCGATCGAGCATGTATTAGAGGATGAGAGGTGGAAGAGTAGAGATGGAGAGATGGTGGAGAAGAGATGGAGAGATGGAGAGATGGAGGAGGAAAGATGGACAAGGAGGGACAGAGGAGGAGGACGAGGAGGAAAGATGGACGAGGAAAGATGGACGAGGAAGGACGGAGGAGGAGGACGAGGAAAGATGGACGAGGAGGGACGGAGGAGGACAAGGAAAGATGGATGACTAAGGTAGAGGAGGTGATACCAACAGAGATGGAGGAGGGAAGATGGACGAGGAGGGACGGAGGAGGACAAGGAGAGATGGAGGAGGAAAGATGGACGACTAAGGGTAGAGGAGGTGATACCGACACAAATTGAAGTTTACACAAGAAAAGCTGACGAGACCTTGACAAGGAGGACAGGAGGAGGTGGAGGAGGAAAGATGCACGAGCAGGGGAGAGGTGAAGGAGGAAGTGACGAGGAGGAGAAATGCACGAGGGGACGAGGAGGAGGCAGAGGTGATGAGGAGATAGTCCGAGATACTATCAAATCTCCGAGTACAAGATCTGATACTAAAAAGAAAAGGACAATGCCGAGGCGAGGAGGAGGAGGAGGGGAGGAGGAGGAAGGGGAAGATGTGGAGGAGGAGGAGGAGGAGGAGGAGGAGGGGGAGAAGGTGAGTTCGAGGGAGGGCAGGAGGGCTGGTGAAGACTCACCTCGGAGGAGGGTTGAAGTAGGTGATGGTTGCTCCAGAGCTCAGCCTCGGTGATGATGCAAATGCAGGGGGAGGTCGGCGCTGCACGTAGCGGGGAACTGACGGCGCTGCTTCCGGAGTGGACTGCAGGCGGCTGCAACAACGAGGAGTAAACGGCCCGCTGAAGCCCTGCCAATATCGACCTGCTAAAACTACGAAACGGTTCCCCCCCCCACCCAAAACGAAGGGGCAGTGTGTACAAAGGCCAGGGATGTAATCAGCGCAAGCTGATGGCTCAAGCTTACTACGCATTCCTCTTCAATAAAATTTTGGACCGTTTCTCGTTTTATGTGCGCCATCCTTGCGCAGGGGCCATGTGGATCTTCTGTTTCCAATTTAAACGGATGTCTCAAATTTGTCTTCCCTGCCCTTTTTGTTGTTGTCTGGCCAAGGAGAGGCCTTCGGTTGGTGACAAGTGATCAGTTCATCAACGATGCATGCAAGGGATCCACCTGGGGAGATCCTAACACAAGCAGTCTTCGGGCAACTACCTAGGTGGGGGCCTACATCAGCTTCTGCCACATTTGACTGTGAGCAGGAGGGTGTCTTCTCAGCAAGCGCCTTTGTCTGCCTATCAAAACTCACAGCCCCAGCAGAAGCAGCTGCTACTTCTACTGGCCATCCCCTTTGACTGACTACAGTTCTGGACAAAAGGGGATGATATGATCCGTATCCCCACACTTAAAACATCCCCCCTCTTCTCTCCTCTTTCTCCATTTGGCCTCAGACATTTTCATAGCTTCATAAGGTAGTCCTTCCTCTCTCCCTGGGTTCGGAAGGAAAATTCCCTCCACCTCCTGCGCCGCTGGTGAGAACAAAGTTGTTCCCACCTCTTCCCCCTTGTGGGTAGAAGCCACCTCTGTCTCCTTGCCGGGAACCATAACCCCCTTCTCCCGCTTGGAAGTCATTCCAGCTTCCTTTCCCCTGGACTGCAGGGCCACATTCTCCTCTACCCCTGGCCATGGCGTCCATGACCACTGCCTCCTCCTCGCACTCCTTTGTAGGCAGCTATGATCACATAATCCCCTCCCTGGACTACATGGCTGTCCTCCTCCATTCCATAAGCTATCTATTTGTTGGGTAGTTCCTCTACCCCGCCTTCCTGACAGGTAACTAAAAGGCTGTGCTTTCCTTGAATCTTAGCTGAGATAGTTCTACTGTTCCGCTTTTTCCCTTTCTCTCAACCTCGGTAGAAGTGGTTGTTAGCTTGCTGTTGGAAGCCTGCTTGTTCTAATGCATGATTAGAGAATGCTTCATAGGTCTGTCTTGGCTCTTGGGAACTTAGCATACGATTGAGACTTCAGGGGGTCAGATAGATTGAAACTTCAGGGGGTCAGACAGGGCTAACATGAAGTGTCTCAGAATTTGTGCAGGGGTCTCACTGTGATCTTTCACCTGCAGATACTCGTCCATGGTAGCCTTCAGGCCTGCAACATCCTTCCACTGTCGCAGTTCTATGTTCAGAATGTTGAATTCAGTCCGTATGGCCCTGTTGTTATCGTCAAATGCGTGAATCGCAAGAACATGTCCATATCTGTAATTTGAGAGTACCTTACCATATCTCTCTCACAGTCTGCTGCCTCTGCCTGAGCAATTGCCCAATTCATGGCATCTACCCCTAGGCACGATACCGCCATCAACACCTTAGTGTGGTAGTCTATCTCCTGCGCCCATAGGTAGGTTCTAACTGTGGCTTCCCACTGCAGGATGTTCTCTTCCTTCTTACCGTTATATGTGAGGGCCAGTTTCACCTTAACGTATCTCTGGCACCTGCGTCATTCCCATCAGAGTCCTTCCCTTTCTAAACCCCCTTCCGGCCTTTGCCATCATCATCATCATCATCATCTCCATCACCTTCTCCATCAGGGTCCTTCTTTCCCAACTTTCTTCCAAATGTCTCCTTGGGAAAGGCCCAACAGAATTCAAGAAACAACAGGAAATCAGGGTTGCATACCTGCCAACTGCTGACACGAACCGTTGACTGTTTTGCAGCCTACTAGTAGGGATGACAGGTCGGCAGGTCGGCAGTCTGCCAACCAGTTTGTAGAGGGCCATCTGAGTTTGGGGCTGTACTGTGCTCACTGAGCACAGCCCAAATTCATTGGAGGGGGGTTATGGGGGGGTATAAGGGGGGTATAGGGGGGCATTGGGGGGTTATGAGGGTGTTGGGGGGCAGTATGGCGGTGTTGGTGGGGAGGAGGCAGTATGGTGGTGCCGAGGGAGTTATTGGTCTACCTAGGGTAGGCTCTGGACTGTCAGGGTGTTGGGGGGCAGTATGAGGGTGCCGGGGGGGTTATTGGCCTACCTAGGGTAGGCTCAAGGATGTCATTGGTTAGGCCTTGGCCTGGTGGGGGGGAATTAGACACTTCTTATTCTGGGGAACGAGATGGGATACCGCATGGGGTAAGTAGGTGAAAGAACATGCCTGGTGTCCGAAGTGCCTGTACAACAAGGTTTGTCGGACATAGCTTCAACTAGGGCTGGGTGGGTTGTTCTGCCTGGCGCTGGTGCCTGCAACTGCTGTCCGGTAGATCTGCAGGAGGTTGTCAATGTACCTCAAGACGGAAGAGCAGGGGAGAGATTAGAGCAAGTTTAGATCTGCAGGAGCTTGTCAATGTGCCTCAAGACAGAAGAGCAGGGGAGACATTAGAGTAGGTTTTCTTTGCACCCAAAGTGACCCATAGAATCATGGCACTCTCCTAGCAGCAGACACCTATGAGACTCGTTCATGGGTACACAGAGCTATCAAACCCATCCTTACTCACGGGCAACTATCCCTCTACCATCCTATACTCGTCGCTCACCCTTCTATCTTGAGCGTTGAGGTATCTGACAAGTTTACTAAGCATGCTGTGTCCTTGGTTGGATTCTACCACCTGGCGATGTGTACGTCCGTCTAGGTCACCGGTGCACCTAGGAAGTGTGCTCGTCTCGATTAAGCATCAGCACTACTGTATTGTGCTCTCCTTTCTCATGCTTCAGAGTGAAGTCATAAATGTCTATGACTTGTACGCAATACTTGAGCGCATCAGAAAGTGTGGGCTGTGTCTTGGTTCATGTCTCATGGTTGGATCTTACTTCAAAATGTCTGCCAGGGAGGTAATGCGTGCACTGTTCCAGGGCCACACAGAGTGAAAGAGGTTGCTGATGATGTTCTGTTCATTTAAACCACCAGTACTTTTGACCCCCCAGCTGAGCCTGAAAATGCCCTGCGCACCAAAAAAAACGAACCAGCGTGTCCCTTCTTTTGGCTGGTGCTGGTAGCCATTTTCTCCAGTAGGCCGGCCCCCGAAACTTGCGGCGCGCATACAGCCGCATCAGAGAAAAATGGCTGTCAAATGTACTGGTGGTTTAATCACCACTACCTTTTAACGCCACCCTGGTTACAAGAAGGCCTGCCCTTTTTCCTATGCTCCATTGGATTGACAATCTGCTTGATTCTGCTGACCACAGGTTTCTTGTCCTGTCTGCAGGAGTTGGCCTGATTATTTCAGGAGATAGTTGTGGTTTAAGTATGAATGCCTGTGTTTGTGTCTCATGGTCCAGGTTGGTGCAGTGATTGAAGCAGATCCTTCTGTGCTTGGAGATGTCCAAGTCCAGAAAGCTGTTGAAGGGCGATTCTTGGACTCTGCTATTTCTGTGCGCGAAGCAGCTTTGGAGCTGGTGGGGAAGCATATTACAAACCACCCAGAATATTTGCTTCAGGTATGAACTTCCTGTACACCGGCATAGTTAGAGTAAGGTCCAGTGTTTGCTTTGTGTTTCCATGTCTTTGAAGTTCGGAGTGATGTTCAGCACTATGATGGCAAAGTTGTGACCTCTCCAGTCATACAGTAGCAGAGCCAGAAGCGCAATATTTGAAACAAGTAGCCCCAAAACAATAAGGATTAGATACAGCACTATGATGTCACTATTTGAAACAAGTGGGAATGGAGCATTCAACAACGTGGTTCCTGGTCGATTTCGTACTAATTCTTTGTTGATCTAAGGGCAGTGCAGTTTCGAGAAGTCACCTGTAACTTCCTCTTGCAACAAGGTGTATGGCTCCGGATGGTCTACAAACCTCTGTTGAATATCTCATCCCCTTTTCAAGTTCGCAGTGGCTGTTTTGCATGATAACCGACCGGAGGTCCGGACCGGGTTCCAGACAGTCCGGAACAACATTTCCCGGTCCGGTGTCCGGTCCTGATGTCCGGATGGAGGCCCCAGGGCAAAAAAAAAAAAAAGGGGGTGATTATTCAGTGTCGCTTCACCCCACCGGACAGGGCCTTAAGGTCCGGACGCAAGACACTGCAGGTTTTTTGGGGTGGCGGGTTTCACAGGCCCGGGCAATTTCAAAGCGGCCGTTTCGACGTGCCCTCGAGCAAGCAGGCAAGAGAGAGAGAGAGAGAGAGAGAGAGAGAGAGAGAGAGAGAGAGAGAGAGAGAGAGAGTACTGACAGTGCTGCGAGTCTGAAGACTCTGCCGTTCTGAATTGAACTGCAAAATTCGAACTTAAAGTTATATGAACTTTATGAAGTTATGAACTTAAATTACTTCATTGAAAGTTCAAACTTCAAAGTTAATCATATTTATTTTTCTGAGTGAGGACGCCGCCCGGCCGGGCAGGCCCCAGGGGGCCGCCTGGGTAAACCGGGCGGGCCAGAAAAACGCCCATAATTTTTTTTATTTTTTTTTTGGAACTGGGGTCGTTCTGCGCTCGGCGAGAGGACCCCGAATCTGCAATAAAATTTTGGTTTTGGGGGGGGGTGGGGGGTGCTGGGGTTGGGGGGGGTGTCTGGGAGCCTGTATGTTGCCTGCTGTATGATGAATGTATGTCACCCTATATGTACTGGGTTGGGTGCTCTGCATGTTTGTTGCCTGCTGCTCTGATGTCTGCTGATGGGATGGATGGAGGGAGGGGGGTAGTGATCGATGGATGGATGTATGATGGATGATGGAGGATGACGAGATGAGATGGAGGGAGGGATGAAGGATGGAGGATGGAGGATGGAGAATGTCGAGATGGGATGGAGGATGGAGGATGGCAAGATGGGATGGAGGGATGGAGGATGGAGGATGGAGGATGGTGAGAGGATGGATGGAGGATGGTGAGATGGGATGGAGGGAGGGAGGGATGGATGATCGAGGATGGAGAATGGTGAGATGGGATGGAGGAAGTGATGGATGGATGGATGATGGAGGGTGGCGAGATGGGATTGAGGGAGGGAGGGATGGAGGATGGAGGATGGAGAAAGGCAGGGAGGAGTAGGGAAGGAGGGGAAGAAGAAGACGAGGAGAGAAGAAGACCTAATGAGGGGGGAGGAAGAAGAAGAAGAAGAAGAAGAAGAAGAAGAAGAAGAAGAAGAAGAAGAAGAGAGGTGAGGAGGGGAAGAAGAAGAAGATGAAGAAAGGTCGAGGAGAAAGATGAAAACGCAAGGGCGAGGAGGGGAAGAAGAAGACGAGAGGACGACGAGGAGAGAAGAAGGAGAAGAAGAAGATGACCGAAGGAGGGGGAGGAGGACGTCCTTCAATTTTTTAATTTTTTTTTTTTTTTTAACCTAACGTGTCTCGTGTGACCCACCGAAAGTCGACGAACTGGAAGAAGAAGAAGAAGCAGGAGGAGGAGAAGAAGAAGAAGAAGAAGAAGAAGAAGAAGAAGAAGAAGAAGAAAGGTCGAGGGGAAAGATGAAAACGCGAGGGGGAGGAGGGGAAGAAGTGGAAGACGAGGAGAAAAGAAGGAGAAGAAGATGACCAAAGAAGGAGGGGGAGGAGGACGGCCTTCGTTTTTTTTTTTTTCCAACCTAACGGGTCTCACGTGACCTACCGAATGTCGACGAACTGGAAGAAGAAGAAGAAGAAGAAGAAGAAGAAGAGAAAAAAAACGAGTGGGGGAGAATGGGAAGACGAAGATGAAAGGTTACGGAGGAAGATGAAAGCGCGAGCTGGACGAGGGGAAGCAGAAGAAGACGAGTGGAGGAGGAGGAGGAGAGAAGGAGGAGGAGAGAAGAAGAAGAAGAAGATGAGCCAAGTAGGGGGGGAGTGGAGGGGTCGTAGGTGGACGGCCTGCCGTATCTCATGTGACCTGCCGAATGATCTAGAAGAAGAAGAAGAAGAAGAAGAAGAAGAAGATGGGGAAGAAGTATGGCTGAGATAGGGTATGGCGACGGCGGTAGGGTATGGAGAAAGGCAGGGAGGAGTAGNAAGGCAGGGAGGAGTAGGGAAGGAGGGGAAGAAGAAGACGAGGAGAGAAGACCTAATGAGGGGAGAAGAAGAAGAAGAAGAAGAAGATGGGGAAGTATGGCTGCGATAGCGGCGGCGGTAGGGTATGGAGAAAGGCAGCAAGGAGTAGGGAAGGAGGGGAAGAAGAAAAGGAGAGAAGAAGACCTAGTGAGGAGAGAAGAAGAAGAAGAAGAGAGGTGAGGAGGGGAAGAAGAAGATCAAGAAAGGTCGAGGGGAAAGATGAAAACGCGATGAGGAGGAGGGGAAGAAGTGGAAGACGAGAGAGAGGTGAGGAGGGAAAGAAGAAGAAGATCAAGAAAGGTCGAGGGGAAAGATGAAAACGCGAGGGGGAGGAGGGGAAGAAGTGGAAGACGAGATGATGACGAGGAGAAAAGGAGTAGAAGAAGACGAGGGGAGAAGTAGGGGGCAGAGGGCGGTCATGTTTTTTTTTTTTCGGTAACCTGTCGTGTCCCACGTCACCTACCGAATGTTGACGAACTAGAAGAAGAAGGAGAAGAAGAAGAAGAAGAAGAAGAAGAAGAAGAAGAAGAAGAAGAACAGCGCCTTCGTCGGGGCCTTCGTTGTAGCAGCAGCAGCAGGACAGCCGGGGCCTTTGTTGTAGCAGCAGCGGCAGGACAGTCGGGGCCTTCGTTGCACACCTGATGGCGATGGCGACGGGCACGAAGAAGAAGAAGAAGAAGAAGAAGAAGAAGAAGAAGAAGAAGAAGAAGAACGGCTCCTTCGTCCTAGCACCAGGGCCTTCGTCGTAGCAGCAGCAGCAGGACAGTCGGGGCCTTCGTCGTAGCAGCATCAGCAGGACAGTTGGGGCCTTCGTCGGAGCAGCAGGAGCTGCACACCTGATGATGATGGCGACGGGCGACGGCGCAGCAGGAGGAGGTTGGCAACTGGGATCGTGCTGGGGGGCAAGTGGCAGACCACCCCAGCTGATCGAAGGTTTGAAGGGGGGGGGAGGGAGTTCGGTGCCAAGATCCCACGGCTATGTGGCCGTCGGTCATGGAGGATCGACGGCCACAGAGCTGACAAAAAATTCAAAAAACAAAGCAGGCCTACCGGGCCCGACGCTGAGGTTTTTTGGGGCCGGTTGGATGCGGTAGGCCCGCAGGCAGCAGCCGAAAGAGTGTCCGGAAACCCCCGGCAGGTGAGTGCGCTGGGGGGGCCCGGCCCCCAACCGGGTGCCCTGCCCGGCCAGGCCCCCCGGGACATCCCCCGGGCCGCGGTCTGTCACCCGGGCGGCCCGGTTCCCCACTCAGATATTTTTCATTTTTTTTCCCTCTATTGCTTTAGTCTTGTGCCTGCTTTGCACTGTTTGCAACTCTGCATGTCTGCTAGTTGAATGTTCTTGTTCATTTGCTGCAAGACAGGTGCTCTGCTGTGCATGGGTCCTGGGGACCATCTCACGCAAGTGTGTACATGCCATGCATCGTACTCCCACACACAATGAACAGTAGTCTGACAATAGACAAAGATAGAGAAGATGAGGACCGAGTTTCACAGTTTATATTATCAGAAATATGAATACAAAGTGTTTCAAAGTTCCCCTGAGTCCAGCGCTCATCAGCGCAACACCAATATCTTGCCAACTCATCAATATGCCTTCCAGTGAATCAGTGCTACCCTTGCAGATAGTCTCCAAATCATCAACGTGGTCACTACTCATCAGCGCCACCTCTGCAGGTCACAACCAACTCAGGTAAGTACCTTCCATAGCCAAACCTTGAATGAACACTCTCAGCCTCAATCCCTTCCTCCTATGATGCATACACACACTTCAATACTCATGAGGATCTACTCTGGATACTACTCATAGCTACATACTAACCCTCTACTACTAATGCTAACTCGCTGGGCAGCTATGGCTGCATCACTTCCAGCGTACAGGCATCTTCCTCCCTCCAGCGCGTCTTCTCCTCCAGCGCTGCTCCTCCTGACTCAGCGCACAAGTGCACCAGCACTTCCACGCATTGCAGCCAGTGGAGATCTGGCGAGGAATGAGGCAGGCAGCTCTTTTTATAGTGCTGGCCACTCCTCGCTGGGTCTGCATTGGCTCAATTCAGCCTCTCCTTTTGTCCCAGACCCTGCATTGCATGTGTCCCAGTACAGTCCCAATGAGATTCAACTGCTGCTGAGGCACTTCGGCCTGGATTTGGACTTGAAAGTCTGGATCTGGACTGACCTCTTGACTTAGACCAGAACTGGGACTGTGCCTACTGACTTCACTTTTGGACAGGCACAACTCTAAACGAACAGACACATTTACTACTTGAACAGGCACTTTCCATTGCACGAACAGGTACACTGCCTACACGTACAGACACACCCTTACTCGAACAGACATGACATACACATCTCCTGGTGAACAGGTAAGTCTTTTGACAATGCCCTTTGCCTTAGATTTAGATGTGCCTGTTGATAGAGAACTTGACTTTTGACCTGTTTTCACGTTTCTGAGCCCTGGCAAGATACCTTTTCACAATGCTTTACTTTTACAAGGCCCGCGCTGCTCTATTTTTACAAGGCCTGAGGCCTATATCGGGTAAAGGCCCTTTTAGCTGCCTGAACTACAAAGTGCAAAGCAGGTGAGTGCCTGCCAACACCATTTCACATGGGGCTTGTGTGAAAATTCCATGCGACGAGTACTACGACAAGATTCTCGAATACGAAGATTGCAATCTAACTTGGGTCAATACTTTGTGGCTGTTGTGCTGATTGGTGTTGCGTTGTCGACAGTACTATGACAAGATTGCGGAGCGGATAATGGATACAGGTGTCAGTGTTCGCAAGCGAGTCATAAAGATCATTCGTGATGTTTGTGTGCAGCCGAAGTTCCCAAAGACAACAGATGCCTGTACACGTCTCATATCCAGAATAAATGATGATGAGCAGACAATTCAAGTAAGTTGCTTTTTCGATGGGTTTCCAGGAACTTGCCTTTTAGTTGTTTAGCATCACTGTCGGAGATGCGTACCACTGGATGCATAGCTTATGTTGTTCATGGACTGCCCAAATCCACGGGAAAGAATATGGTCAAGGAAGTAGCAGAGGGTCCCATGTGGTGGGGGGCCCGCTTGGTACACACTCTGCTTGGAATTGTTAGGCTACAATAAATCAATTATTTCGTTGTTGACCTGTGGTAGAAAATCAAAACGATGTACGCAACATACTCGAGCTTTAAATCAATGTCCTCAGACTTTGTGTTTCTGCAAAACCACCCAAAAAAACAACTCAGCTTTACGCAAATAGCTAAAGTGGGGTTATGACAGCGCCACAGTAATATGGGATGCAACTCGGGCACGGGCTTTCACTGGAAAGCTGCATCACCAGTTCATGGGGTTGGTACGTTCCAGCCCCATTGTTCCGGAACTTCCGGTGCTCTTTCTAGTTCTCTGATGTCCTTGTCTGGTCTGTATAGTATTGTTTTAATTTGTCTACAGTTTTTCCTTGTGATTGTCTGCTTTTCCTTTTGTTTCCGAGTTTCGAATTTCCTCACGTTTTTAAAGTTGAATTCTAACTAGGCTACCAGCCGGGCCGCATGGGTCACCTTGTTTGCCCAGGCTGCGTGGCCGTGCAAGGACCATAGAACATCCCAGCAAGCAAAAAATAATAATAATAATTATAAATTATGCAAAAAAATAAACTGAACAACTTTTTCCTCAGGGTCACATCAGAATTCTTTACCAAATTTGAAGTAAAAAATAAAATAAAATATTAAAATAACAATTGTTTTTTTGTTTTGTAAAGCCTCGCCAGGCATGTGGTCCCGAGCCACTCTGGTAGCCTAGAATTCTAAGGTAGTTCAGCCGAGAGAAGCAACGGATTGTGACCTTCAAAAGTTAAGACGCCTGCACTGGTGAACTGTGAATGCAATGCAGTGAAAAGTTTCTAAACCGGAAAATGTTGGAAAGCAAAAGCCGGATAGAAACTATTAGAAATGGACGGTCATGGTAATGGCTTGATGGACCCTACGGCACAACGACTAGGATGTGAAGGCGGAAGGCAAAGAAGAAGATAATCTGCTTGCAACTGCGGCTGGAGGAAATTCTGGTGCAAGGAGGAAGAGGAGGGGGAAAGAGAAAGGACGGTTGAAAGTTTGAAGCCCACAAAAGTTGGAAAACAAAAGGTAGATAAAAATTATTAAAAACTATTAAAAAATTGTACAAATGGAAAACGATTGCGTGGCTTGATGATCCCTGCTGCATGATGACCATGATGTGAGGAAGAAGAAGAAGGCAAACAAGAAAACGAAGAAGATGACGAAGCTCTGGTAGGAAAGAAGGTAATTGATAGCACTGTCCTTCATGGTTGTGATAATGACGATGATGATTACTTTGCAGGAAGAGGAGGGAGTAGAAAAAGACGCTCGCCCTCTCATGTTGTAATCATCAGGACAAGGTGGGCTCATGGCAATGCTGTTGCTACCATTGGCAAGCATGCTGCAGGAGCAGTTGGCAATGTCTAAAGAGTCTAAAGACTGAACACCATTTCTTTTGTGGGAATGAAGTTTTTGATTTGAAAGTGACCAAACAACAAAAGATCCAGCCCAACCCACCCAGTGATGTGCAGGTGTGCCAGTACCTGCAGGAGTTTGACATTGGTGAGTTTTAAACCACCAGTACAAGGCCCCAGCCTTGCAGTCCAAAACTTGTTGCCACAAGAAAACGAGGCCGAAACGTCAAACGTTGCGCCCGCCGTTGATAAATTACATCGGCGGTCGCAGTTTCGTTTCGCGCCTCCAGAATATGAGGTGTCAGGCCTGCAGCCCAGGTGCCCATGTACTGGTGCTTTAAGGACCTGTAGGCATCTGCATCTCTGTGGCTGCATATGGTCCTTTTACGGGTCAACAGTCTCACTGATAATCAGCCATGCAGTGTATCGCTGGATTCTGGCATCTTGACACTCTCTCTATTCTCCTATCGTTAACTGTCATGCTGCTGAGAACAGTGGGAATCATAGACAGTGGGCCTCACTCCACCACTCACCAAATGTGCAAAATGAGAATGAATCTTCTGCTCGAACATGGGCAGATAGTAGCAAGGACCCTATCTTGTCTAACATGAAATCTCGTCTCCAGAACAATCGAACTGGTCGCTGCCATGCTGGTACATTGAAAGCGCGACCTGTGGTGGTTTAGCGACCTCACAGCTTTGGCTTTCACTTCTCCTGTCCGCGTAAGACATACCCAGGACATCTGCATTTCGCTCTCCTTCATACTTCCATGACCAGAATCGAGTTCACCTGACTTCTGCTATGAAGACGTAATCTCGCCACCGGTGCAGGTCTTGCACCATTTTCCAAAATGCCTGAGGATACTCATCTGGGACTTCCCAAGACCAAGAGTTGTATCCCCATGATACCATAGAGCCAAGGAGAGGGGGCATGGTGAGAACCCAACAACAATCTTGAAGAGCAATGCAGGATGTCAGAACTGCAGGCGCTTATGCACAGAGTTGGCGCCAATTGTTTCCTAGCTACAGTGCCAACTTAGAACTCAAGAAACAGTCGGGCTCTGGAACACAATGTCGCTCCAAGCTCCTAGTATCGCCCTCTGTAGTTTCCTTTAGCAGCTTTGTTGTGAAAAGGAGAAGATCCCATTGGGAAGTTTTAGCAGGGAAACGAACGTTCATGGGTGTGCATGCTCTTCAGCTGCATTGAACTTCATTTTTACCCGTTTGTTGTCATTGGGTGTATGCTTTGACAGGACCTTGTGACAAGGACTTTGTATGAACTTTGGTTTGATCCAGAATCAGGAGGAGCACCTTGCGGGAAGACAGGGGAAGTGTCAAAAGCAATTGTGGAGAAGGCGCAGCAACTAGTGGATGTCTTAAGTGCCCAGCCAAGCCACACAACGATGGTGACAGTGATCAAGCGAAGCTTGATGCATGGCAGTGCGGGAAATGCGGTGGAGCTTGACAATGGTTTTGTTCCTATCACTGGAGCTGTGAGACAGCGCTGCGAGTTGCTGTGTCGGTGCTTGCTCGAAAGTGTATTGAAGGTAAGAATATGTGATGAACATGCTTCCTTTGTCGGTGCTTGCTCGAAAGTGTATTGAAGGTAAGAATATGTGATGAACATGCTTCCTTTACCGTTTTTGAAAAGAAACAAGTGGACCCGCCACAGCCACGCTGCGGCGAAGGACGATGACAAAAACATTTTGCGAAACACCCCAGCCATCAGTTGGACCCCATCTTTGCAATGTACCCCTACTGGACGCTGCCCAATTTTGCAAAATGCCCCGGCAGTTGCCAACGTTTTGTAGGTGCAATTGACCAAGAGAAATTGCACACCCACCTGACAGGGCGATAACACAAACATGTCAGTCGAAAAGGCCATTCCACTGTGCCCATATCTTTAAGGGACATTTTGACATATATCTCAACTTATGGGG
>BFEA01000211.1:769497-797862 GCA_003427395.1 Chara braunii | reverse complement strand
TCTCTCTCTCTCTCTCTCTCTCTCTCTCTCTCTCTCTCTCTCTCTCTCTCTCTCTCTCTCTCTCTCTGTATATATATCTCGCTCGCGCGCGCGCGCGAGTCCTCGCCATGGTGCGTTGCTCGTCCTATCGATGGAAAACTCTGTTTTTACCACGGGCCCTGCGCCGTCTCCCCTTGGCACACGCAGCGGCGGACGCGTGACCTTGCTCCGTCTGTGCCAGGAGTTCTCCTTGCCGCGAATCGACGCGCGGTGATGCCATGGCGCACGGAATCTCGTGGGAACGCCCTTTTTCCCACAGGCCCTGCGGCGTTTCGCCTCGCCACACACGACGGCCTCCTCCGGTTCCGCGCATGCCGCGATATTCCGTGGGCGCACGGCTTCATGTGACGGCAGGACCGCTGTAACGTTGAGTTGTATAGAGATGACCTTCTGGTCATGGCGCCTTTCTATTCTGGGCAGTGTCAGTCCAGAGGATCTATTCCACCCTCAGGTCATAAAAACAATACAGGAATGTATACACCCATGGTTCTCCCTACAAAAAACATCCATGGCTTGGAGACTCACACCCTTCTGTTCCCTAAGAAACCAATTGGAGATTCAATGCTAATTAGTAATTACTGAGCGCAGTGAGCGGTGATTAATAACAACATATATTGTCCCACTCTTGGGATGCTTAGGCATTACTCCCTCATCCTGTCATGGGCTGGTGAGTGGCGACCCTTGTAGCATCTCAATCCTCTTAACCTCGCCCCTGCTGCTTTAAATGTTCTCATATTCTGCCGCAAGAAATAATTTTGAAAATGAAGGGGAGGAACCCTGGCAAGCTACCTTCCTTGGAAAAACCTTTGCACGTCCCTTGGTCAACTCTTTGGGGGGATATTCAAAATCAGCACAGATTGTCAAAACGGTGGAATGTGTGCTACCAAACATATTTAGACTGCATGCTGCAACTTCTGGACACTCGCTGACTTCGCCTTTTTCACTCTTTTGCTGCAATGCATGCACAAGCCATCAAAGAGTTAGAAATGCTCATGCTGGCCGAAGAGTATGCGAGGTACTGTGCATGCTACCAAACATGTTGCGAGGGCGTGCTATGAGTTGTGACCACTTGTCCAAATATACCATGAAGCCCTTCCTTGGAAAGCGACATGTGTTTTGGGGTTATTCTGGCACAGGTTGTCGAAAAGTTCGAATGTGTGCTACCAAACACGTTTACAGGCATGCTAGAACTTGTGAGCAGTCACCGGCATCGCCTTTTTTTTCTTGTTGGTTGGGAAAAGTGCAAGGAAAATGAGCGATAGCGAAATTCAGAAACCAAGCCGCATCATACACATGAAACCAGATTGTCTTGATCTCGAACCAAAAGCAGCATTGCAACTCGAATTACCCCAGATAGGAGCACAGCAGAGCTCACGGGAAGACGATGTCATCATCATCAATGAACCAATGTTGTTCCCCTACCTGGTGCATCAGCGCCCAGACTACAAATGGCAGATCCTATCTAGCCTATCTACAATGCCGTCGGTGATGTCAACAGCTTCCCGAAGTACGTGCAGATCTTGGCCAATGCCGTTTGCCTCAAGCACCACGTATGTCCCTCGCCTCACTCACGACCTCGATCCTCCACACAGATGCAACATGCAGCTGAAGACCACATGCGCCCCATCCAGCAATGTGCAAGCCAGCCCGGCTATGGCTGCCTGCGTACTCCCTGCTCGCCCGTGAGCGCGTAGGCACTCGCTCCAGCAGCTGGCGCAGAAGCGTTTGCTCATAAGCAGCGAGTGCCCGAATGTCCAGCCAGCGGCGAAGCCCTTTCCTATCGCTGCCAGGCGTGGACTGCCAAGCTGGCCTGGGCCTCTCCCCAGAAGCTTCCGGTAGGCCCCAAGTGGCTGAGCCCCTGTCGCAGGGAATCCTCCACAGGGCCTGGGGTGGCTACCCATGTCCAACTGCCAGGCAGGCTGTGTTCAGTTTGTGCCCCATGTCGGGCACATAGCCTGCCTCCAATTCATTTGGAAAAGGGCCTGGAGGCCCGAGATATTGGCAGGGCCTGGGCTTACTCAAGCAACTGACGCTGCGTAACTGCCTGAATTTCCCCCAGTTCCGTCAAACACAAAAATAGGCCTCTTGTCACTTGTCAGGCCCACCTTCACTTAGGGCGCCATAGTTGCTGTTACAGGGCCCAGAAAGGGCTTACCGAGGCCTTGAGCCTCACAAAAGAGTTGAAGATGCCCATGGTGGCTCAAGGGTATGCATGCCACCAAACATGTTGAGAGGGCATGCTATGATTTGAGAGAAGTTGAGACTGCTAACCTAAGCCACCAGACTACACCAGTACTTTTCCCAGCATGTTTCTGCGGTGCGGCTGTGCACGCGCCGCAAGTTTGGGGGTCTGCCAACCGAAGTGGAATGGCCGGTGGCGGCAGCCAAAAATGGGCCTGTGCCTGGTTGTTTTTATTTGGTACTTAGGAGGGAATCCACTTTGGCAAAAGGAAGCATCCAAGTGCTAGCGGTCTAAGCCCTTCGTTGCTGGTTATGAACGCATGCATGTTGATGCTGTGCAGCTGGTTATGAACTCATGCATGTTGATGCTGTCTTCCCTTCTTGTCTCTGCCGTGTTGTCAATACGAGGACTTCTGCTGTGTTGTTTGCCCTTCTACGTCAATTGCCAGTTGTTGCTTTGCAATTGTCACCACAGGGTGGGTTTTGAAATTAATTAGCCGGCACTCACAGGCCACCAGGACTCCTGGTCTGATAAGGTAGAGCTGCAGCATATGATAGTTAAACTGTTCAGGGGACTGGTTCACTACTGTCTTCCCCCAAACATAACGCATATGTGTTGTAGACGAATACACAACACAAAGGTTGCTTTCTATTGGAATACAAGACATATGTGTTCTGTTCGAACAGCCCTTATTTTTTAATACGACGCATCTGCGTTCTATAATTCTGTGTGAATAAATTTTTCGAAAACTCAAATACAGCCCGTATGCGTTATGTTCGGGGGAAGATTGTAGTCACCCGTGAGTTGTTGAGTAGTTTCTGCTGAGGGGTCTCAAATTAGGCGCTCGTCCTGAATGCTTTTTCATGTTCTTCTGACGGAAGCTGACCTTTAAATTCAAGTCAAGTTCGGGCATTTGGGATACAGGCGAATGAATTGCCCTTGTCTGCAAAACACCCAGCTAGAAAGTGGTATGTGTAGCATGGGACATATTGGTTGCGAACATGCGGCACTCCATTGTATGAATAGGAAGGCGGCATATACATGTGTCGGCATTACGGGAACATCCTTTTGTTTTCTTTTTCTTTTGGGAAAGTTTTATTTTCACTGTACCCCCTAAAGCGAGTGGCGGTCCTCAGCTGATGCCGTTAGCCCAGGCCAAGCAGAAACCGCGGGTGGGCAGGGCTGTTGAGGGACCGCGTTGTTGTTGTTGTTTTGTTTAGTCGCCGGTTCGTAAATGACGTTGCGGTACATGCGGACAACATTTCCTTTTTTTGCTTTCCGGGTGTGCTCGGCGGTTGTGGAATTGTGGGACTGCCATAAAAACTTATAGTGCGGAGCCGGAAAGGGTGGGCCGTGCCGCATTTGGGAGGGAACAGGCATCAGGAAATTTCAAGTTGCCCCATGTTGGAATACAGATACATAGCAGCAGTTGGAGCGCTGCAGCTAACTTTTTTTTTTTTTCGGGGCTTCATCGGGGGCGGTTCTTCCCACTGCTGCTAAGAGGCGCAGTGTGAAAGGGCATGAGATTTGTAGAAACGGTTTGCTATTCTCGTCCCTGTCTCATGGTTTGTTTCAAGCTCACCATCCAGAAGATGCCACAAGAGACACATTGACCGCTACGAGGAGGAGAAGGGGAACAAGGCGGGGCCTGCAATGGAAGAGGAGGAGCAACGGGAGGAGGAGCAGGAAGGTGTAAGAGGATGAACAAGCAGGATGCTTCACACCCAAAGTCTGTCGGCACGATGCTCAGTAGCAAGTTTTCGCAGTTTCCTTGGGGTTGGTCAAGCTTTGGGCCACTATTGAATCTCTATGTAGAGACCCATCTAACGGGATGAGCAGCAGGAAGGTGGAAGAGGATGACCGAGCAGGGCGCTTCACACCCAAAGTCTGTCTGCACGATGCTCAGTTGCAAGTTTTCGGAGTTTCCCTGGGGTTGGTCAAGTTTTGGGCAACTATTGAGTCTTTATTTAGAGACCCATCTATATGTATGCAAGAAGAAACAAGGGCTGGGGAAAGGAAGAAGTGAGCGCAAGACGAGCAGGTGGGAAATGGCTTGCATGTAGAGACCCATCTATATGTATCCAAGAAGAAACAAGGGCTGGGGAAAGGAAGCAGTGAGCGGAAGACGAGCAGGTGGGAAATGGCTTGCATGGATGCAAATTCTGACTACCAACTGTGTGCTCACATAACCAAAATTACCAAATGCATATTTTAAGTTGCCAAAAAAAAATAATCTGAAGAATTTATTTCTTCGCATGGTTCTTTCCCAACCGCACAGCGCACTAATTTTGCGACAACTTCCGGGACGATTTCCAATTTACACCCCATAGATGCAAATCCAGAGACGGACGTGGTACCCCAGATGATCTATGAAGAGAATTCTTGTCGGATTTTTTTTGCTTCGTAAGAATCATAACGTGTTTTGTACAAGGGGTACACATTTTTGCAGGGTACGGGCCATGGATCATCGCAGACCTCCCTTGCAGGAGGATATGCCACTAGCCTAGCTACTGCATTCAATATTATTGTGTCCATTGAGACCAAGTTCTTCTGATTCTTCCCAAACGGTCTCCTTCATTCACAGAAGTGAAGAATCAATGGGAGTTCCCAAAGATGCTGTCACAATCTGCCAGGAATGACTTATGCAATCTAGAGCGCTCTTTAAATTCCTTGGAAGCGTTTTGTCCTGTATGGAAATGAACGAGATCCGGAGTGTGGGCTTATTGGGTAAATTGTTTTTTCTGGTGTGTGTTCTCCATCAGCAAGCAGAAGAGGCGCAAACCGAACAGTCAGAAGCAGAAGCACTGCCCTACGTGCTTGCGCTACATGCTTTTGCATCGGTTGATCCCTATGTGTGCGCTCAACCAGATCCAGCGAGGTTCGCAGTCACACTTTTGCCATACCTCAAAACACAGGTATTTCATTTTCCTGCTATGTTATGATCCAAATAGCTATTGTTGTTGGGCTCCAGCGTTGGGCTTGAGAAGTCCGACTGGGCTTGCAATGTCCAACTGGGCTTGAGATTTCCGACCACATGAAACAGGGTGTGTTGAGTGATTTCTTTCTTTGGGTTCATGGCTACAGCGAAGCTGAGCACTGGATCTCTCCCGACGGTTTGCACCAAAGTGACCCAGATCCGGGTCTGACCAGACGGTTTGGACCAAGTCCAGATGCCCGGATCTGGTTATGACCAGAAGGTGCGAAACTAAGTCATAAGTTGTGGTACGTGTACGGCCTGTATTAAAAAAAAAAAAAAGTCTTTTCGTTTCCTTGTTGTTCCGCGTTGCTCATCAAATTTGAGCGCGAATTCCGAAATGATAATCAGCCCACTGTTGTTTGTGTTGCAATGCTGCAGAGATTTCAGGAAATCTTTTTCCCGATTATAGAAACGAAGAACGGAAAACGTTTTGTGGATTTTTGAATTTTCCTTCTTTTTTTTTTGAGGAGGGGGGGGAATCGAGAGTTGGGAATATCGAAATGCAATCTCCACAGGCGTTCGAATGTGAATGGTCTGAATGCCCCATTGTAGCCATTCTTTTTTCACCTTTTTGTTGGCGGAGAAGGGGGGGGCATGCAGGGAACAAGAAGGTACAGCTTTTCTGGGAACCTGGGAAAACATCAGGCATTTGTCAGGATTTCCCAAACTATTGATGACTTTCAACCTCTATCATCACTCGTAGAGATTCAATTGACATGAGATGACACTTGATTGGAAACATCACTCTGTAATGACCCGCCAAAACACAGACTGAGAACACTGCTGATTTCTGAGTTCTGCCGCTGGAATGGATGCCTTGCTGAAATTCCCGCATTCTGCCGAGTTTTCTAAGTCTGTGTGTGTGTGCATGCTTGATGGTCTGCGTGCCTGTCTGAGTGCTGATCGGCCCAAGTGTGTGTGTGCCCCGCAAGCTTGTTTGGGAGGCCTGTAGGGCCAGTACTTACCTGTGGCCATGACATTGAGGGTTGCAGCGGGGGAAAACACTCAAGTAGCAGGTAGGCCGGTACCACACCAAGTAGAAGTAGATGTGCCGGGTACTCGAGGCCGAGCAGAAGAAGACAAAAGTTGGCATTTTTAGAGGCCCAGTAGTTGTAGGCCAGGTCTAGGCGGGTACCAGTCCAACCAGTCTGAGTCTAGGGCCTGAACGGGCAATATCAGAGTCTGCAATGATGTTTCCCTCCGAAAGGGAGGAGGTACTGGTTGCTTGGAGGCCGCATGGCCTAGGAAGTCACCGCTCAAGAGCCAAGTAGGCCGCTATATCTCCAGGAGGAGCAAAGTGCAGAGTGCTCCTCCTCATTCTTCGGTGTGGAAGTTTGGCGCCACACTTCTTGGAGCGTTGGCTGGAGGAGAGCTGGGCAGTTCAGCGCTGTTAGGAGGAAGGAGACCTGGAGCTCCCACCTCGGCTATGGTGGAGCTCTACCACTAGGAGGAGGAGGGAGAAAAGGGGAAGACAGTGGCAGGGTAATTACCTGGCTACGGTGGGCACCATCTTCTTGGGGTTGCGCCGCACCAAGAAGGCTTCAAGGCATGGTCAGGCATGGCAGCCTGAACAGGAGCGTGCATAGCTGCTTTGTGTCGTCCTTTGCACAGCAGAGGCCCTAGTACTCAGCCATAGCCTTGGCCTACATGAAGAGGAAGAAGGTGGCCATGGCTATGGTGGACCTCATGTTGTGCCTGCAGTGGAAGAGGGGTTCGGACATTGATTCTGGTTCAGCCATTCAACATTATTGTTGTTATTTATTGTTTGAATAAGAGGGGAGGAGAAAAGGAGAGTGGTTGGTGAAGAAGAAGGGAATTCTCATTGGTCTTTGCTGGTGTACATCTTTTTCTTCGTCTTCTTTTTTTATCTTTTTCTTCTTCTTCTTCTTTCCCTCTCTTTCCTCTCCTGTTCATTCATTTCTTTTTGCAATTGGACGGCATTGTACTTTCTGATGAAGGTGAACTTCGAATTGGCCAGGATCGGAGCGGATTCTACTAGCTGGTGAGAGTTGACTTTGCTGCCATAACCGTAACCAAGTGGTTAGGGCTAACCACTTAGGGTTAGGGCAGGAAGTTAGGGTTAAGTGGGGCAGTGTGGTGAAAGGGAAGCAGCTCCCACCTGGCAGGGTCGTGTACGGTCGACAATCGAGCCGTCCAGGTTGCTAGAGTGTGTGTGTGTGGTGGCGAGACACCAGGTAGGACTTTGTGATGCAATTGGAGAGAGTCGAAAGTGAAGGGCACCTTCAACTGGAATCTGGACTTCCGGGAAGACAAGGAGCGACTTTAGGGCTTCCCTCAAGTTAGGCGAGCTTGAGGGTGGCAGCCATATCTGCACCAATGGACTGCAAGTTGCTACTTCGATCTTCAACATTGATGGGGGATCCGGCGTTGTAGATGATAGGACACTAGTGTAGAGGATGCTAATTGAGTCAGGAGGACTATGTGAGAAGGGGGGTGAGTTTCATTCACTATGTGAGAAGGGGGGTGAGTTTCATTCATCCCAAGAGCCCGGCCACTCAGGTAAGTGTCATCCCACAAGGGTGCGTATGTGTGTGTGCATGGAATTGACTGCCTGTTGGGGTGTTCTGGGTTCTTCTCCCATCCTCTATGGTCTTGATCTTGTGTTGAAGTGTGTGAACTGCTTTCTCACCTGATGAGTGAATGGATGGAGTATCTTGTGCGCAGTGCCATATCTTTCTACAATATTTATTTCATTCTGAACGGCTGTAGTCTATAGGTTCTTTCTGGAGTTGAAATTCGTTATTCATCACGGTAGGGACAAAAAGTACGTCTTTGTGAACTCTTGTTGGTTGGGACCCAGTCTTGACTCAACTGAGACCTTTTTGGACCTAATGGGATTGGGCCCAAACAAGAAGGGCTCCTTAGGCCCAAACCTGTTGATGTCCATCACCTTGCTCTACCTTGCTGGGAATCGGAGTTCATACTTTCGGACCAGGACACTCGCTATTGAGAGGATCTCATCTGAGACATTTCACAAAATTTATTGCACGGTCCGCTGCTTGACCCGCACCTTAGACACGACTCAATTCTCTCTTGCATTGTGTAGTACACTTTGAATTTGATTTGCTGTGCTTTTACGGGACTGAGCCCGATTAGGCGTGAGGGGATCTCATACGTAGTCGGATCAGACTGTGTTGCTGAATCAGATCTCTCTGATTTCATTTTGCTTATTTTTTGTGTCTGCTCTCCAGTCCAAATGAATTGCTACTCCGGCTAGGAGTTCTATCTTCTCTTTTGACTACACTTGAAACCATACTTGCAACCGCACGAGCCGCACATTCGTGCGGAGTTCCGTGCGGGGGGTGCCTGTCCGGAATCGTGCAGGTTTTTAATTATTTTCTTTATTATTACTCTTTTTTTTTGGGTGACGGACAGAGGGCGTATGATGGGAAGATGGGGATATGGCGAGGACAGGGGGATATGGAGAGGAGGAGGAGGATGTGGACGAGGAGGACGATGAGGATAGCGAGGACGAGGACGAGAACGAGGAGGAGGAGGAGAGATGGGGGAGGAGAGAAGATGGACAGAGGGAAAAGAGGAAGGGTGGGAGGAGGAGGAGACATGGACGGCCAGGCAGGGGAGGGCATGAGGAAGGGGAGGACACAAGGGAGGGAAGGAGACGAGGAGGCATGGAAGACGAGGAAGTACAGGGAAGGAGGAGGAGGCAAGGAGGATGAGGAAGGCGAACAGGAGGAGGATGAGTCGGAGGAGACGAAAAGAAAGGAAGGGGAGGAGGAGCGAGGTGAGGCAGCACTCCTGCAATTTTTGTTTTCGTTGCGCTAGAATTTTGGCGGGGGGCCTCGAACACAGCGTTTCGACCCCTGGCCTTCTTTTTTTTTCAGAGGGGCGTGACGGGTTGTTCCCCGCACACGTCGTGTGCCGCACAAGATCGTTGGGCCCGTGCGCCGCACGTCGGGAACCGCCCGCACGATGTGCGCTTGCAAGTATGCTTGAAACCGTTTCTTTCATTGGGTTAACTAATGACCATATCGACACGATCGCGGACGCGAGAGAGAGTAAAGAGAGGGAGGACACGGAGTGTTGCACTCGAGGGTGTTAGAAAGAAGAAGCGTAGTGCCTGTCCAAGGAAGACGGCAGGGAGCCCTCATTGTGAGAGGCTTTCCCAAATCTTTTCTGATGTGCATGTTGAAATCCCCATTAGGACTAACATGGCAGCAGCAGCAGCAAAAGCTTCAATGAGTCTGAAGGCACAAATGGATGCCGCAAACGCAAAGGATAAGCCGCTCTTTAAGGCCCTCTATTAAAGTGCACTGAAAAAGGAGGCGAAGTTGGAGGAAGAGGCGTCAGAAGGGAGGAGGAAGGCCAGTGTACAGGGCCATGAGGATGTCTTAAAAACTGTTCCCTTCTTACCGGATGATGAGATAGAGCCACACTTGGTCGCCTGCGTGAGAGGACTAATTGACTGCCACATGATGGACGCTCTCCCCGGCTTGGTTTCCCAACAGTTTGACCAGGTAAAGATCTGCGGGAAACCGTAGCCCAGATGGAGAAGGCTCACAATGACCAACTGCAGAAAATTGCATATTTGGATCAGGCTAATCTTAACCCCCCACTTCTGCCAAATGCATCAAATTCTGCTACCTTGTCTACCATCTATGCCTCTCTCTTCTCTTCTTCATCTTTGAGCTTGAGTTTGTTGGTGCACCTTCCACTGCTGCTGCACAAAGTAGCGGCGCAGGGAGCTCTGCAAGTGGTGCAGTCCCAGCTCCAGTTCCTGCAGATCCTGGCCTTGGTAATGGCTTTTCCTATGTGGATAAGAAGGCGGCCGTGTTACCGTCCAGATACGACGGGAAGGACGATGTCATGTCCTGGCTCAAAGCTATGTGAGCATGCTTCGACATTTTGGGTACCACCCCAGTTACTCAATCGGTTGTCATGGGAACCTATGTCATGCCCGAAGTACGGAGCTGGGTAGAGCTCCAAGCCATACAGGCAGGATACGGCAGATTGGACATGAACAAGTGGCTAAAGGCCACTAAGATCACTGCACTCGAGGAACTCTTCATCAAACACTATTAGGATCCGCACGCTGCAGCAAGGGCAAGATGAACACAACAAGTGGGCCAAGAGTCTGAAAGACCTGATGACACATCTCAGCAATCTCTTTGCCACACCCGGCTTGGGAATAACACCACAATCATTCTAGATGTTGTCAAAGGCACGGTACCCTTGACCATTAGTAATCATCTTAGGCTAGGACTCTACGAATACACAGACTTGTTTTCCCTCATGAAGGACGTAGTGAGGTTAGAGGCACAAAACCTCTTCCATGCAGCAGGTAGTGTCAAGAAGACCTTTGGTCGCAGATGGCATGGAGGCAGCAACCGTTTTGCATCACACAACCTGCTGGAGTCCGATGATGAGACTGGTGCAGATGGTTCTACTCTTGGTGACGATCAAGAGCAAGATGCTGAGTCCGAAACTGCAGATGATGATGAATCGTACTTGCGGCGCATTTAAGCACTGCGCATGCGCCATGCGCCATGCGTGCGCGGCAAGTGCACGCACACTGCGCTCATCGCGCACTTGCATGCGCCATGCACACATGCCAGGTGCATATGCGCTGGTGCGCACACACCTGCGGCCCATTTGCAAGGGTGGTGCGCCAGATGTGCCACATAATTTTTTTATATTTTTTTTTAGGCCTTATCCTGCTGTATTTCACTTTCCCTAGCCACACACAGAAAGAGAGAGAGAGAGAGAGAGAGAGAGAGAGAGAGAGAGAGAGAGAGAGAGAGAGAGAGAGGGAGGAGGAGGGAGACAGGATGATGGAGAAAGGACGAAGAAAGGTGGGAAAAATGGAGGAGGGAGGAGGGAAAGATGAACGAACGAAAACTGAGAGAAGAGGAGGGCGAGATGGACGAAGGAGAAGGAGAGAGAGAGAGCAAGGAGGAGGGAGAGATGAAAGAAGAACAAGGGAGAGAGGAAGAGAGAGAAAGGGAGGAAGGAGGAGGGAGAGATGGATGAAGAAGGGACAGAGGAGGAGAGAAAGGGAGGGAGGAGGAGGGAGGGCTTCTGGTATCGCGTGGAGCTGATGGCCCTGTCGTTACGGTGATGATAACAACAAAAAAATAGGTTGATTGGATGGTGGAGTTTTGGAAGGAGAGAGAGAGGAGGGAAGAGCGGGGAGGGGGAGAGAGAGAGAGAGAGAGAGAGAGAGAGAGAGAGAGAGAGAGAGAGAGAGAGAGAGAGAGAGAGAGGAAGGAGGAGGGAGGAGGGAGAAAGAAGGAAGAAAGGAGGCGGGAGAAAAGGAGGAAGAAAGGAGGAGGGAGGAGGGAAAGGTGAACGAAAGAAAACTGAGAGAACAGGAGGGAGAGATGGACGAAGGAGGAGGAGAGAGATGGAGGAAGGAGGAGGGAGGGATTTTGGTATCTCGGGGAGCAAATGGCCTTGCCACTACCGAGACAGAAACTCACCGGCCAACAAGTAAGTCTCCAACCCAGTGGCTGGCCTTACCCGACTTCCATCGATAGGATGAGCCAAATCGAACGAATCTTCCGCTAGAACATGGCAATATACACTGTCTGTGTGTGTGTGCGTGAGAGAGAGAGAGAGCTGGTGGCAACCCATTTGAACTGGCACTTTGCCGCCTTGGTCCCACTGCCTGCTCGAGCTGCCTCCTGCTACGTGCTGCTGCCTGATGCTGCGTGCTGCTGCCTCCTGTTTCGTCCTCGAGCTATGGTTGAAGCTGCTGCTGAAGGGTTGGTTCAACGACGACAAGGAAGTACAGAAGGCCGCCGAAGGAGAGAAACCGACTACCGGGTTGTCCAATGGAGGCGTGGGGAGGGCTGAACCACGTTAGGGAGGGCTGAATCACGTTAGGGACGTCTGAGTACTCAGATCTCCCCCCAAAAGAATTTACGGGCCTGCGTGCTGTTCGAAAAAAGATTTGCGCGCCTTCCCCTGGTAGTCCTGTGGGACTAATACCCCCCCCCCCCCCCCCCCCCCCTGAACTTTTTTTTACCGCGACCCCTAGTTTTGCCCATGTGCCGCATGCTGTGTGTGGGCCAGCTGCGCGGTGCGCTCTGCGCCGCACCTGACTCGACACCGCGCATGACATGGGCCGCAAGTATGTGATGAATCAATAAATGCCTTTAAAAATACTGCCTTCAAGAGTAAGGTGTTGAGGAACTCAGTAATGAACAATAGTAGCACCATTCACCTCCCCAAAGGAGCAAAGATTCCACCCAAACTGGAGCATCCTGCCATGAAACCATGGGTAGATCTCCGGATTAGTGAAAGTGAATGGAAACACAGGATCAAGAAAAAAGTTTGTGTGGATTGCACCAAACCGGGACGTTCAGTCCAACAATGTTTCTGATTGCGGTAGGGAAACCAACAAAGGGGGTAGAGATATTACCAGAACACTCTACATAAGGTAGGTTGAACAAGTAAGTGCATGTCCTTCTGCGAACTGTGATGCCACTCAACAATCCTCTCTTGAGACCCTATTTGATGCGGATACCAAGGTTGAAAAACTGCATATCCTTTTCAAGGAGCCTAGGGTGGAGTCGGAAGATATATTGACTTTCATGCTCTCTTGCTACGCCGGGCTCAGATGAAGCAAGGGCACGCAGAGGAAAACGAAGTTGATCTTCTTCAAGCTCCGCGTTAATGGATGATACATCCGTGTGTTGGCTGATTGTGGCGCAACTGGCAACTACTTCTCATCGCATGACATTCGTAAGCCACGCTTGGGAATGAAGCAAGTGACTTTGCGGAATCGTTGTCGGATCCGAGTGGGCAACCAAGAGGTTGTCACATCTACACATGCACTCAAAGGTGTGCGCATTACCTTTAATGCAGACCTCACATCACACACGACTTGAACTTCCATATCCTTGATAAGTGCCCCTTCGACGTGGTTATTGGCTTAGGCTGGTTGCAAGCCCAATGCGAAAGAACCATGTGGAAGGACTTACAATTCATGGTCAAATATGCCATGGGGATCGAGTGTACTCGTCTTCGACAAACGGCGCGAGTTCGAAGTGACTTTTCTCAACGCAATGAAATTTTGCAAGAATTGGCGCAGGCAAAAAAATGATGAGCAAATGTATACAGCCTTTGTTCGGCCTGCTCACGTGCCTTTTATTTTTGTTGTACATAATGCTTCTACTTTGCATGTTGTTTCTACTTCCATTGCAACCTCTTCTACCTCTACTTCTACCTCTATTGAATCTACCTTTAGTCCAAACAGTTCTACTTCAAATCCTGTTGTTCTGGCTGCACCTTTGCAGTCCGATATGATTGCACTAGATTCTGATTCGCCACCTCCGGAGATCCCATCAGAGATCCGCAGTCTTCTTAACCGATTCCCTAAAGTTTTGATTGAACCACGTGGAGTTCCCGTGCGTCCGGCCCAACACAAGATCAAGTCGATAGAAGGCAACACTTCTCCAATAGGCTGTTTCTATCTCATGGGCTCCGGCGAGTTGGAGGAGTTGCGAAGACAGATTGATGTCATGCTTGAAAGAGGATGGATCAAGCCGAGCGAGTCCGAATTCGGTGCACCAGTTTTGTTTGTTCCTAAGAAAGAGGTAAACTATGTGTGTATCGATTACCATGGACTAAACGAAATAACAAGAAAGAATGCATACCCTTTGCCACGCATTGATGATTTGCTTGACGTCGCAGGTCGATGAAAGGTCTTCAACAAGATTGACCTCAAGTCTGGTTATCACACGATTGAAGTCGACCCTACAGATCAGCATAAAACTGCATTCAGAACTCGCGATGGGTTGTACGAGTTTACCGTCATGCCTTTCGGACTCACGAATGCACCGGCCACCTTCCAAAGTTTCATGGACAAGGTGTTCCGCAGTCAGATCAATCGAGTTGTTTATTTGGATGACATACGGATCTTCAGCGAGTCGATGGAGGAGCGCATGGGACACCTTGAGGAAGTGTTACAGGTCCTCAAGGATGCGCAACTCCATCTCAACTTAAAGAAATCTGAGTTTGGGAGGGACAGTGTCATCTACCTTGGACATAGGTTGTCCATTGCGGGCCTCGAGCCCAAGGCAACGAAAGTTGAGGTCATCCGCAAATGGCCTGAACCGGCAAATATTCTTTGCTTGGTCTCGCGTCATGTTACCGTAAGTTTGTGCCCAAATTTTCTATCGTCGCCCGTCCATTGTCCAAATTGGCAAGCAAAAACGTGTCTTACACGTCGGATGGGGAATGTACAACCGCCTTCCAAGCATTGAAGGAGGCCGTGGTAAGTCATCCGGTGCTCCTCATTACAGTTCCCGACCTTACATTCGTAGTAACTACGGATGCGAGCTTGTACGGGATCGGCACAGTGCTGCAGCAAGATGATGGTGACGGCTTACGTCCGCTCGAGTGTTACAACAAACGCTTGTCCAGACACAAGGTAGCTACCTCCACCTACATGAGAGAACTCTATGTCTAGAGAGGCACTAGATCATTGGAAACACTACCTCTTGGGTCGTCATTTCAAAGTGTTCTCAGACTATGAGACTTTAAAATGGATCGAGACACAAATTAATCCGTCAACTACATTGACCTATTGCGTGCATGAGATTGATGTTTATAATTTTGAAGTCAAACACAAGAAAGGTTGTTACAATCGCATTGCGGATGCTTTGTCTCACCTCCTGAGTACATGACTTGCCTTTTGAGCTCCTACGATCTGCGAAAGAAACTGAAGAAGGAACTAGTTGAGCAAACTGCCAAGGATACGGAACTCAGTCCCATCCTTGAGCAGATCAAAGCTGACCCTATCAGTCAGCCTGATTTCCACGAGTGTGAAGGTTTGCTCTTCCAACGCTACGAACAGTAAGACCCATTGTGTGTACCCAACCATCAGCCCATTCGTACTCACTTCTTGGACTTGGCTCATGGCCGGAGTGGACACTTTGGTTTTGAGAAGACATCGGAAGCCTATTAGAAAAGTTTACATGGCCTGGGATGAAAGGAATGGCGCGAACGTTTGTGGCTGAGTGTGAAGTTTGTCAACCCATCAAACCATCTCGGCAAAAACCTTTTGGGCTGCTGCATCCTCTTCCTATCCCTGATGACCCTGGTGAGTCTGTCTCCATCGACTTCACAGACATGGGAAAGAAGAGCAAGAACGGATATTCGCAAGTGATGGTGATCGTTGACCGCTTTTCAAAATTTCTGAATTTGATTCCATTGCCACCTCATGCCCCAACTGACCTTGTGATCGAGGAATTTAACAATGGGTACATTCTGCAGTATGGCCCCCTGAAGATCCTTGTGAGTGATAGGGACACTAGGTTCATAAGTGCAGATCTATGACATCAAACTCAAGATGACGTCTGATCGACATCCCGCAACCAGACGGTGATCCAACTTATCCGCACTCTAATTGTGGCTGATCAGAACTCTTGGGATGAGGAATCACCGATTGTGCAGGGGTTGTACAACAACTCCGTACACTCCTCCACCAGGATGACACCTAATCGCTTGCACCTCAGGTGGCAGATTCACTATCCCCTATCCTATATGTTTCCTGATCCGACACCTGGTCTAACACCTGGCCAGCCTGGCCATAGTGCTAAGTTTGATCGCTTGCTCAGCGTTGCTCTTGCAGCTATGGAGAGGCGATGCAGTGCCATGATTAAACCTGATAAGAAGAAGCGCCAACCTGAACCTTTCACAGTGGGAAGTTACGTCTGGGTCAAACTGTCTGAGTTTTGTGAAGGAGAAGGTGTGTCGCGAAAGCTTCTGCCTCAGTATTACGGTCCGTGGAAGGTGCTGAACAAGGTGGGGAATCATTCATTCGGTCCTCCTTATACGATTGATGTGCCTTCTCATCTGCTCACGTACCCAATCTTTCACGCATCAATTTATTTCCATATTGGTCGCCTGAAACTTTTCGGTATCGAGAGTCGATGGTCCCTCGTGTGATCAATGGCAGTCATGGGATTGATAGAATTGTCGAGCACAGCGGAAAGGGGACAAACAAACAATACAAGGTTCATTTTTTGTATCACCCGTAAGATGATTTCTACTGGATTTCTAGGAAAGATTTGTTGCAGAGTGCACCCCGAGTCGTCAAAGCATACGAACTACTGATTGTCCCCGAACAGCAACCGAAGTTTACTGCCTCCCTCATTCCCACTGAACATACCCGATCACTCTTTGCCATCTACGCCTGTGATGCGCTGTGCAGGGAGTGTGGGCTCGCTTGAAGGGACCTGACTCTTAAGGGGGGTGGTGTAATGACCCGCCAAAACACAGAAAGAGGACACTGCTGATTTCTGAGTTTTGCCGCTGGAATGGGTGCCTTGCTGAGATTCCCGCATTCTGCTAAGTTTTCTAAGTCTGTGTGTGTGTTTGTGTGCTTGATGGTCTGCGTGCCTGTTTTGCTGGTCGGCCTGAGTGTATGTGTGACCCGCAAGGGTACTTGCTTGTTCGGGAGGCCCGTAGGGCTAGTGCTTACCTGTGGCCGTGACATTGAGGGTTGCAGGGGGCGAAAACACTCAAGTAGCAGGTACGCCAGTACCACACCAAGTAGAAGTAGATGTGCCGGGTACTCGAGGCTGAGCAGAAGGAGACAAAAGTTGGCATTTTTAGAGGCCCAGTAGTTGTAGGCTAGGTCTAGGCGGGGACCAGTCCAACCAGTCTGAGTCTAGGGCCTGTACGGGCAATATCAGAGTGTGCAATGATGTTTCCCTCTGAAAGGGAGGAGGTACCGGTTGCTTGGAGGCCGCGCGGCCTAGGAAGTTGCCGCCTAAGAGGCAAAGTAAGCCACTATATCTCCAGGAGGAGCAAAGTGCTCCTCATTCTTCGGTTTGCAAGTTTGGCGACACACTGCTTGGAGTGTTGACTGGAGGAGCGCTGGCCGGTTCAGCGCTGCTAGGAGGAAGGAGACCGGGAGCTTCCACCTCGGCTATGGTGTAGCCCTACCGGTAGGAGGAGGAGGGAGAAGAGGACTGAGGAAGAGAGTGGCGAGGTACTTACCTTGCTATGGTTGGCACCATCTTCATCACCTTGTTAAGCGTTGCATCTGGAAGGCCCCAGTTGTGGTTGCGCCGCACCAAGAAGGCTTCAAGGCGGGGTGTGGCATACTGCGCATCCACACGGGCCTGCAAGGCCCGACCAAACAAGGAAAGTAAGGGCCCTACAGGCCCTGCGTCGTTTTCAGCCTGAAAGCCTGAAAACAAGGGCCTACAGGCCCTGTGTCGTTTTCAGCCTAAAAGCCTGAAAACAAGGGCTTACAGGCCCTGGGTCGTTTTCAGCCTAAAAGCCTGAAAACAAGGGCTTACAGGCCCTCTGTCGTTTCAGCCTGAAAGCCTGAAAACGAGGGCCTTCTAGGCCCTGAGTCTTTTCAGCCTGAAATGGAGGGCCATTTTCGGGCCCTCATAAAGTTGACCTGCCCTGAAACTTAGGCACCAGACCAGGGTTTTTAGCACAGGCCATTTTTGGCCTGTTTTCAAGACAACCTTTGTTTGAACTTCAACACCAGGGTCTGGCACGTTTTGAGCAGCCTCCTGGACGGGCCAGCACTATATAAGACTGGCCCGCCCTGCAGGCAGAAGGCAGAAGGCAGGAGTAGTCTTCAGGATTCGGCAGCAGCACCACTCTGGAGGAGCGCTGCAGGAGTAGCTTGAGCTGTAGTAGTAGTCTTCAGCGCTGGGCGCTGGTAGGGGTAGAGTAGCGTTGGAGAGAGAGATGGCTGGCGGAGGCCAGGGAGACTTACCTGTGGCGCCATAGCTCCAGCTTCATCTTCGAGGTACCTGCATCAAGGCGCCAACTTCACAGTTTAGTACCGGACTGAGAGAGAGAGAGAGAGTTCTTCTTCTTCCTCTTTTAAGTCCACCATCTCTTCTTCACCCTCTCGCTACCTGACTTCTCAGCATCTGCGGACTACGAGAGAGAGAGAGAGTTGTGACTTTGGGACTTGATGACATTGGATCCAGACTCGACATTGGGATTTAGACATTTGGCGAGGGATTATTTGGAGCCTGTGCCGAAGACTTGCTGTTGACGACAGTCCCGTCTTCTTCTCTTCTTCGTCTAACCCCGCTCTTCTTCGTCTGTGTATGGTTGGGGACTGGCGCATTCTTCCTGTGTGAGCGCCAGGCCCCTTCACACCATGGAATGATGATGATGTATGTTTGGGGATGCATGGCAACATTGATTGTTCGGATCATTGGTATCTAAGTCTTCCGCTATGCTATCTTGTACTTTGTGAGAGAGGTCGGTTCTAGTTCTGGTCTGCACCTTCACGGTATGCAACACCGGGTCAGGCATGGCGGCCTTAACAGCAGCGTGCATCGCTGCTTTGTGTTGTCCTTTGCACCGCAGGGCGAGGCCCTAGTAGTCAGCCATAGCTTTGGCCTACATGAAGAGGAAGAAGAAGGGTGGCCATGGCTATGGTGGACCTCATGTTATGCCTGCAGTAGAAGAGGGATTCGGCACCATCTTCATCACCTTGTTAGGCGCTGCATCTGGAAGGCCCCAGTTGTGGTTGCGCCGCACCAAGAAGGCTTCAAGGCGGGGTCAGGCATGACGGCCTGAACAGCAGCATGCATCGCTGCTTTGTGTTGTCCTTTGCACAGCAGGGCGAGGCCCTAGTCGTCAGCCATAGCCTTGGCCTACATGAAGAGGAAGAAGAAGGGTGGCCATGGCTATGGTGGACCTCATGTTGTGCCTGCAGTAGAAGAGGGATTCGGACATTCATTCTCATTCAGCCATTCAACATTATTATTGCTATTTATTGTTTGAATAAGAGGGGAGGAGAAAAGGAGGGGGAGAGTGGTTGGTGAAGAAGGGAATTGGTCTTTGCTGGTGTACATCTTCTTCTTCTTCTTCTTTCTTTCTTTCTTCTTCTTCTTCTTCTTCTTCTTCTTCTTCTTCTTCTTCTTCTTTTTCTTCTTCTTCTTCTTGTGAACTTCGAAATTGGCCAGGATCATAACAACACCAAAATAGTTTATGAATCCAGGAACCATGCGTTCGTGAGCAACATGGAACAATTGGCTCGAGAAACCATCCAGCGAACAGCACAGCAAGATTTCACTGGTTATGGATGTGCTCTATCTCACCTTCCAATGGTGGTAAAATAGTGGTAGAAATAGCACACACACTTTTCCTTGTGCCGGCACATAGTGTGGCGTCAGAGTTTCTATAGTACATCATACAACAAAAATCTGAATGCAACTTGCTTCCTACTCGTCACTTTTTATGAGCTATATCTACCCTGGGCCATGGAAAGGACAAGATTGCCCCTACTTGCAAACAAGAAGATATGATGGCACTGCCCATCCTGTACTGGCCTGGAGACCCAATCATATTCGAAATCAGGCATGGAAATGGTGTCTTTTTGTTGCTACAAAGATGCGATGTGGACCTCGGTCCTATTGTGAGCTGTCATTGGGGATATTTTATTTGATGTGTTGCATGACAGTTCTCTGGTTCTTTACTGCTTATGCAGAGGACTACAAATACCAGAAACTGTATCAGATGCACTGTACAACGACATGGTGCTAGATGGCCACACAGGCAAATGTGAAAGAAATGCAATGTCTTGGTGGTTTCGTGGGATGCTCGCTTCTCAGTTTATTACAAGTCCTCCAGCTTTCCTCATGTTCATCCCCTGGAAATGCAATTTTGTGTGATTTCCTTCCCTGCAGCAAGGCACAAAGGAGGTGGCACAGTTGCTTCACAGTCTGGTGTCACTCATTGATGGAGTCTTGCCCCTGCTGCAACGGCCACCCACAAGCTTTGTTGAGGAGCTGGATGTTGATCTTCGACAACTGATATTGCGCCATTCGCATCTGACTGTTGTTCAAGCCTGTGTGAAGTAAGTCTGCTGGGGTGAGCTCACAGTGCCCAGTCAAGTCGAGATGTCAAAAGTAAAGGGAAAGGGTAGTAAATCTTTAAGAAATCGGTAACCAATACAAACCGTGCACCCGCAGTACTCAGGATATAAAACAAATGAACCGAGTATGACAGCTGGGTATGACAATCACTCTGTTGTGCTCTCCGATTCTCACCATCTTACCTTGGTCCCCCTGCAGTCTGTTTTTCAGTACCCATCATCCATATATATATATCATGTTCCTGCTTTTCCTCCGTGTCCATGCTCTGTGCCGTTGATGGTCACCTCCATCTGTCCTCTATCGCCATCCATATGTATGTCATGTTCCTGCTTTTCCTCCGTGTCCATGCGTTGTCCCGTTGATGGTCACCTCCATCTGTTCTCTATCAGAATCGTTCATTCCTCCATTATGACCAACCTCAATGTAGGGATCAGACGTGTTGATCAAGGAGAGGGATCTTTCTGAAAGCCGATTGTGGCATTACCCGACTATGGAGTATGGAGCCAACTCACAAAGCATAGGTCTGTTCTCTTTGCGCCAGAGTGGGAAGAGTGGAGGAACTTGAGGGTTGGGCCATGCAAGGAGGGGCATGTGTATATGGGACATGAAAATAGGTATTCAGTGTGAGGTAGACTCTGACTCTCTCTCTCTGTCTGTCTGTCTCTCTCTCTCTCTCTCTCTCTCTCTCACACACACACACACACACACACACACACACACACACACACACACACACATTTGTCTCTCTCTCTCTCTCGTTCTCCCCTTCACAACTGCAAATGCTTTCTGGTCCTTCTCCTGAAGATCTTGTGGAGAAACTAAAATTTCCATCGACCAGAAGGAAAGGATGCCCAGGTTTTTGTCGCAGTCACGGAGGACAACCGAAACTCAATATGCTAAACCATGTAAGAATTACCCGCAAGTACGTGCCCCATCCAAGCCGCTCAATCAACGAAGGCATAGTCTAGCAAGACGGTCGTGTGTGTGTGTGTTCTATAGACTTTACTACTCCCCTGCTGAAATCCATCAGTCTGCTAGGTAGCGCCAGCCCACCTCGGGTTGGCGTAACAGGGTTGCAGGGGGGGAACTGGTGGGGTTGGAGCCAGAGCGCAGTATTTAGAGTGTGCTGATTTTGATGATTTTTCGTAGTTAGGCGTTTCGGGAAAAAAATCTGAAAAAGTCAGGAGGATAGACTGAGTGCTGATTTTTTCTGGAACAACTTCCGAACAAGTATTACCGAAATCAACAGTAGTTGTGGATTGCAAAATCATTCTGGTGGCAGACTATGCACTGTATGCAGCCTTATGCTTCCTGCGGCTACCCTCACCCCCACAACATTTTGGGCTGGTATTCCAGGCTTGGAAAAATGTGCCCATTGGTAAATTTGCTTTGGGGGCGGTGGCGGCTTAAACAATCACGGCAGCTACCCCTTTTCCACCAGGATGCAGAGATATCACAATTGGAGTCGAGTCTTACGCGGTGGTATTTTAGAATGATTGTCATGTTTTGGTGAAAATGGCTGTACAAAAGGGCTGATGTTTTGGTAACAGTCTTGGCCAGAAGATTTTCACAAGGAGGCTCAGACAGTGTTTGGTGTGGGTGTGATTCCCACGGGCTGATGTTCCGGAGCACATAGTGAGCAGGGAAGGTCTCTAGGGTGCCTCAGAAGTTTGATATCTGGTGTAGCAAGACGGTTTCTTGTGGGGTTAGGCCTGATTCGTAGACTATTCGTGGATGGACTCAGATGGCATATGGACGGAGTTTTGTGGGTCCCTTGCTTCGGGAGCTCGAACACTATCTGTGGTGGAACTCTTGGTGCCGTGCGTACCTTCCCTCCATGTGTGCTGTCTTTTTCCGATATGGCAGATCGCAGAGCTTACGTGTCAGCATGGTAGGGCGGATATGGCAGAATGTTTTTGGAGAATCATCATACAGACTGACTTGTAACTTCTGTTGTTGGGTGCAGGTTGGTTCATCTTTGCCAGCGCCCCTTTGCAAGTGTGCCACTGTGGCAGACGAGTGTGTGGGCATTCCACTCATTGTGGCTTTCTGATGGATCTGGTTTTGATCTTTGATTTGTCGGTGATCTTACAGATCAAACACAGTGCATCCTGCACCTTCTGCATGTGATAAGACACCCACATATGTGACAAGGCTATGCCCATACCTTCCGTCAACCTATTTGCAACCTGTATTCACCAATTTGCACTTCTCCTCTCGCGCTTTCCCTCACTTGCCACCTTGTCCCCCTCTTCATGACGCACAAATCCATATCCTTTTCACTACAGAAGGGTGCAGATTACTGCAGCACTATTCCTCCAACCCACACTCTGTACACTTTTTGATATTATCATCTTCCCAGCTTTCCCAGGGGTCATAACTGTCGTAGTCTGAGCTTGTAACTTGTCTTTTCTTGCCCCCAATGTGCAATTCCAACCTCGTCGTCAAATGGAGTAAAATAATGAGGCGATGGAGCTGCGTGTGACAACTACCATGAATAACAATGCACTGGAGAGGCTGGCCAGAGCAGAACATGACCCCAAACCTGCTGCAATAATGAGCAATGTACTGGAGAGGTGGAGTAAACCATACCCACGTAGTTGCTAGCCGCGCACCTGGGTCCCTCTAGCTGCTCGGGTGGGTTGCAGGGGGCTCCTGCATTAAGTCCAAAAAAAAAATCACCTGGAAAGGAATTATGATATGTAGAATGGCAACATAGGAACAACTTTTTTCTCGAGTGTTCCTTCAGAATTCCTTATCGAATGTAGGTTGGGGGGGGAGGGTGGGGCAGGGGACATGATAACGTACACCCCTACAAGCCCTTTTGAACCCCATTTGTACACCCAACCCCCCTCTCAGTGAACCATAACTAAACTGAGAAATGAAGCTGGATTCTGACTGCTCAGGCAAAGTGCAGATCTGGCCTAAGGTCAGCCCCTCTTCTCCTTCCCCCTTTTTAACCTGGCCTGGTTTACCTGGGCGATTGGGGTCTGGCCTGCCCGGGTGGGGCGTGCCCAACCAGGTGACCCGAGCAGCATAGATACACTCACGTCTTGACAAGGGCCCTGCTGAGGAAGGATAGAGAATGCTAATGGGGGACAACAGAGGGCCAGGTTTGTCTGACCGCTTCTGTCAGTTTCTAACTTGCTTGGTCCGTGTTGTATGTGGTGACAGATGCCTTTCCTCTCTGGGCAAAGTTGCTTCAAAAGGCGTGCAGTCATTTGAGTCCTTGACAAAGCTATGTTACACACGGCTTCGGAACCTTCGGAGTACCTCCCCAGATCCAAAAGAAAAGATGGTAGGTGTTGTTCTCATACACTTTTGTAACGTAGTGATATATCAACCGTGAAGTCATGTTGTTTTTTCCCAAGAAATGGGGATGTTTCTCTTTTAGCTTGAGGAATTGGTGTGGGCGCTCCAGAGAAGGGGCTTTGAGGCATATGAGAAAGGGGTTTGGGGGGGGTAAGGCAAAGCAGGGAAAGAGGGGCGTAAGGGGGCGCAATGGGATGCAGAAGCAGTTCGATGTGTCATAGGTGAAGGGAGTTTGGGGTAGATTGTCATGATGTATTGTTGGGATGGGGAGGAGCGAATGTGGAGTCGAAAAGGATTGGGAATGGGATGAGGGACTTAGATGGTTGGAGTGCAGGGTCTGCCAGGAGGTTGGGATAGAGAAGGGGGGTCTTCAAGGGGGGTGAGAAGGTGCATCAACAGTAGACAGGCCCCCAGCGGGGGCGGGCCGACGGGGCAAGAGAGGAGGGGGGCGTGGGGGGTGTCAGAGATTGCGAAGCTTGAGGGTAGGTGGAAGTACATGGGTGACGGGGGATGTTGTCTTCGTATTTTCTTTCTCTCTCTCTCCATGAAGGGGTCAGTGGGTTGGGGTATGTGGAAGGTTTCTGTTTTTGCCTTTATCTGACAAAGGAGGGAGAGAGGGGGGTGGAGGGGGGAATGAGAAGTACTCGGGAAGGGACGTGGGAGTAGATTATCCCTAATCTTTTGGGGCTTTCCAGGGCATGCTATTTTTGGATTCTTTTTCTTTATCTACGGTGAGAAGGGTTGGGGGATGAGGATGCTCAAGGTGAAAGAAAAAGACAGAAGCAGATGTCGTGCAACAAGAGTGAAGTGTAACCAATTCGTCATGGGAGCAGTATGAGAGGGATTATGTTGTTTTTTTCCCATTTCCACAGAATGGGGTTGGGATCGAGGGAAAAGAGGATAAGTTTCTTTGTTCTTTTTCTTCTTCTTTTTGCTATGTTTCTTAAGCTTCTTTTGTGGGTTGTGGGTCCTGCCAGGTGCTAGCAGCAGCAGGGCCTGGCCAAGACCCAGCCTTGAGAGCCCCTGGCTGTTTCATTTCCAAACCGAGCCCTCCTACCGGCTCACAGACAGGATGGGCAAGTGCTGGCATCTCGCTGGATCCCATCCATGCAGACAGATGTGGGCAACCTGAGGGCTGCTGAATGTAGGGCCTGATAACATGGCCTTTTTTCTCTGAAATAAAAGAGTTTGGCTTGGAGACAGCCAATGTAGAAGTTGAATGCAGAGGCCGACTGGGCGATTGAAAAAGCCAATGGAAGATTTGAAATTTGAACCCGCGGCCCACATGTGCCTTGCTAGCCCCACATTGGCCAGCATAGGCGGACTCAGTCTTGGTTGTGAGCCAAGGTCTGTAGTTGCAGCGTGCATTATACTTTGTGGTGTCCCTTCAAGTTCCGGAGTGGGGTAGTAGCTGATATAAGTGCCTGAAAGGACTCTCTCTGTAGCTACTGTAAGGAGAGCGATTAGGTTAGTCCTGGTTATTGTTGCCGAGGTTATGAAGGGGAACATTTTCTCTGCGGCTGAGTGTTCATACTTGGGAGTTTCAACCTGTTCTGGATGCTTGTTCTACTTGTGTATACTTGCACTGCTGGTCGGGCTGGTCATCATCTGTTGGTTGAATAGTTGGGGTATGATATTTGCTCTTGCATGTTTTGCTTTTCATTTTGTGGTCTCAGAGTCTCAGTGGCTTTTGACTCATGATTATCAGATGCCTCGCAGGTGAGCTGATGCACTGTTGATTGCTGGTCTGAGCTATGATCAGCTATCATGAGTGCATGTTGCAGACTTTAATATCCTGGCATTTGGTGTCTATGTCAATCTTATACATTTTGCAGTTTTACCAACTCACACCCATTTTCAACCATTTGCCTTGTGCCCCTCCCACGGTAAAACACCCTTTGTGCGCTTCCGGCTGCAGATTATTCTTCGGTCCTTATTTGTTCTTAGTCAACTCTGCCGGTATGGAGCTGAGAATGTTGACAAGATGGCAGAGTACAGTATAAGCATGAATGGTGCTCTGAATCTGTTCTTGGAGCTTTTCCAAAGCAATGATGCAGTCGTAAGGATGAGAACGCTGCAGGTATGGCTCCTTTTTTTCCCATTTCTTCCTCCTTCAGATCTTCAGCTATTTTGTTTTTGTCTACGAGTTGTTCAGGATATCACGTTCTCCTCTCTGGTTTTGCTGCCTTAGTTTGGCTCTGCATTGGCAAGGGCGGCACTCCATATGTTGTTTTGTGCAAGATTCACTATCCGGCCGAAATCGGTGACACATTGTTGTTGTTTTCAGAAAGGGTGAAGCAGCCCACCCACCGGGAAAAGACGGGAAAAAAAAAGACTCCGTGTCTTCACTGCCTGAAAACTTATCATGGGGTGGGCAGCGGAGAAGACAAGAAGATAGTCCTAGATACTCTCAAAGTTCCGAGTACAAGATCCGATACTACGGAAAAAAAAGGAAGGGACAATACCGAGATGAGGAGGAGAGATGGAGGAGGAGGAGGAGGAGGAGGAAGGGGAAGATGTGGAGGAGGAGGAGGAGGGGGAGGAGGTGAGTTCGAGGGAGGGCAGGATGGCAGGTGAAGACTCACCTTCGAGGAGGGTTGAAGTCGGTGATGGTCGCTCCAGAGCTCAGCCTTGGTGATGATGCAAATGCAGGGGGAGGTCGGCGCTGCTCGTAGCGGGGGGCTGACGGCGCTGCTTCCTGGAGTGGACTGGAGGCGGCTGCAACAACGAGTAAACGGCCCGCTGAAACCCTGCCAGTATCTACTGCGAAAACTATGAAAAAGGCAACCCCCACCCAAAATCAAATTCGAAATCGTTTCAGGCCGCGCTTGAGAGCGACCCGCTAAAAAAACAATTGGGCCCCAAAATCCATTTTTGCTGGGGGGCCGAACCAGCGATGAATCGACATCCCGGCTTTTTTTTTTTTTTTTTTTGAGTTTTGGCCTGGGCCTTTGTGCGCCGTGCAGGTCGTGTGCCGCTCCGTTGGGGTGCGCTTGAGCGCCAATGGTCCGCAAATCAGCGCACGACGTGCGCTTGCACGTATGTATCGAACTAGTGCTCAGACGGCAATCACGCATGAAAGGAGTATGGTGATTCGCAGTCACAAAATTTGTGAGCCGGGACTATCAGCCTTACCTTCAGCACCCACATTTGTTTGAGAAGTACCCTTGCAGCTTGAGACAAACCCCAAGAACAGACACCATATGTGAAAGGCACCCCCCCTCCTCCACACTTGACAAAACAATGCGGTGATGTCACTCTGTAGTCAAACAATGCGGTGATGTTAGCCTGTAATTAAACAATGCGGTGATGTTAGCCTGTAATCAAACAATGCGGTGATGTTAGCCTGTAATCAAACAGTGCGGTGATGTTAGCCTGTGATCAAAGTGCAAATAGCAGAAGAAAAGTACGGAACAGATAAGGGGAACACGTGTAAGATTTTTGGCCTCAAGGCTTCACGCTTGCTCTGTTTGGCTTTTTTAGGGCCTGGGGTACCTGTTCGTGGCAAGGCCCGACTACATGATGGCAAAGAATGTCGATGCTGTGCTGAGGTCAACGCTTGCCCCGGGGCAGGATTCCCACATCAAGGTGAGACTCAATAACCTTACCTGCAGGAAATGCCAGTAATATTTTTTAACTGAAGTTCATGAACCACGCGAGTTGCATATGCATGTTGAGCTTGCTGCATGTTCTTTCTTCTAGCACTTCGATGTCCACCAGCCTGGATATGTGAGGGATGATGGAAATGCACCTGCCACTGGCATATGTTGCCAGATGAAATGGAAAGAGCAGAACTGCCCCTCTATGACATCCTATTTGCAGATATCCTGTCGCAGCGGACTCTGATGACCCAGTGGCAGTGCAGCATACTCTCGTTTCCAGGGCTGCATGTGAAGGTCTTGCCAACCCTCTCCCATGCCTTGTGAGGCTGCAGGGCCACGACTGCCTGATGATTGGGACAGTGCCTCTGTGAAGGGTAAGGTCTGTGACTTGGGTTCTATCATGGGTCATTTTCTGTATGAACTAGTGTAAAGTTCCGTGCTTGTTGCAGGGGCATCTTTCTGATAGTGTAATCTGGGAGTCACATTTGCGTTGCCAACATTGTACCCCTGGAACTCAATGTGGGATGCCAGAAAATCGGAAAAGGAATTGCAGAGAGAGAACAATGATTGGGACAGTGCCTCTGTGAAGGGTGAGGTCTGTGAATTGGGTTCTATCATGGGTCATTTTTTGTATGAAGTACTATGAACTAGTGTAAAGTTCCGTGCTTGTTGCAGGGGCATCTTTCTGATAGTGTAATCTGGCAGTCACATTTGCGTTGCCAACATTGCAACCCGGGAACTTAATGTGGGATGCCAGAAAATCGAAAAAGGAATTGCATATAGAGAACAATGAAGGAAGAATCTTGACGAACAGGGAGGAAGTATGTTTTCTTCTCACCCTGCCAAGTCATTTTAATGGAAAACGTAGAGAAGGAGGTCTGTGAGATATTCTTCATTGGTGTCAAAATTGGACTTTTGGGATGCTGGAAAGGAAAGAAGAATCGAAAGAATTAATATAGATGATCGTTGATCACCAACAAGGATAGAATTTCAGGCCGATGTTATGATTCCAGGATGTGTGTCAAGTAGAAAACGGCCCAGGTGACCAGGTCTCAAATATCTCATCATCTCAGTTCAGCGTGTGCCTCTTTGTTTGTTCCGTCCATGCCTTTTTTCCTGCAGTGGATGCTTGGAGCCTTACTCTCCAATTTCTCACCTTCTGAAAATAAGAGACAGAGAGGGGAGTCCTTCAGGACATCCGTTAAATTGGAACGATACAGAGAAGATGAGCATGGCCCCTGCACAAGGATGACACACATAAATCGAGAAATGAAGAAAAAGAAAAGAGAGAGAGAGAGAGGGGACAGCAGGGATACTAGAAAAATGGAAATGAAAACAGATAGAAAGAGGACCTGAGTGAAAGAGTGTGTGTGTGTGTGTGTGTGTGTGTGTGTGTGTGTG
>BFEA01000211.1:728714-739495 GCA_003427395.1 Chara braunii | reverse complement strand
TGGGCTATGGCGCTGCCCACAGCAGCACCCTTCTCCTTACACGACCACACGTGCGCAGCACCTTGCCCCAGCACTAGCAGCAGCACGCGAGCAATTGCTCCAGCAGCGCTGCTGCAAACTGACAAGTGCTTGAATGAGATGCCAGGCAGAGAACTCTTTCCTATATGGAAAGAGTCTGGCATGCTGTGGCCTGGCTGGGCTGGGCCTGCACCCAGAAGCTTCCGGTAGGCCCCAGGTAGCTGGGCCTCTGCAGCTGCTGCTGGGCCTTGTTCAGTTATGCCTCCCAACTGTCTGTGTATGTTGCTGTGAATGTGGCCCAGGGCCTGCATTTCAGAGAAAGGCCTAGAAGGCCGTGGAAAGTATTTGCTGCTCGGGTCCTGGGTTCCCTCAACCAACTGACGCGACACAACTGCTTAAACCCCAAATGCGAAATTGACAGCATTCGGCCTCTCGTGATTTGTTAGGCCTGCCTTCACTTAGGGCGGGCACACTTGCATAAGGGGCCCCTTAGGCCTGCCGAGGAGGCACATCCTCGCATCCCCTCCTTCACTTCGATAGTCCCCTGAGAAGTCTCTAATCTGCACGCAGCTTTCCCTCGAGTCCTCTTCCGTAGCCTGCAATCACTTGGGGAGCTGTTTGCTGGAGTTCCTCCCTGGTAAACCACCGATCTTCACTGGGATCGGTATGGTGTCTGAATCTGACACGGTACTGCATCCTTCGCTTTGGAGGTCGGCCTTTGCCGGGAGGTTTAGGCACTGGCATCATCCGGTGTTCCACGATTTCGTCGATGTCGACGTGGCCATCCATGGTTCGGGGCAGCATCGATCGTCTGGAGGGAAACTGTGCAGTTTCTGCAAAAGGTGCTAGCTTTGAGGCATGAAATACGTAGGTGAGCAGGGATGCAACTGACATAAGGAGATCCATCTATCTGATCCCCGACTATGTCTAGGACCTCCCAGGGACCGAAATACTGTGGCATTAGTTTTCTTGAGATTCCCAATTCCTGACCCAGTTCAGATGACTTGACCCAGACTCGCTCTCCTACCTGAAACTGAGATGGCCGTCTGTGCTTGTTCTCAAATGCCACCATAGCTTCTTAGCTTTCTTAATGTGTTTTACAGCCCGTTGCAGCATCTGTTCATATTTGACAGCGAACTCTAGGCTGCCACTTGCTGCAGACGGCTGAGTTTCGGGTACTAGAAAATCCAGGGCGGACCGGGCTTCCAACCAAGATGCAGTTGGTTGGGAGTCATACCAGTAGTGCTATGCACAGCGTTATTGTACAGGCTGGCGACGAGGGGTAATTTCTCGTCCCAGTCATCCTGACTTGGCTTGATGTAATGCCGTAGCAGGTGCTGCACTACCCGGTTCATCTGTTCTGCCTGGCCATTTGACTCAGGGTGATTCCCTGATGTCATTTGCAGTCGGGTGCCCATCTGTTGAGTCGTACTCCCCCATAGTTCGTTGGTGAAGTGAACGTCCTTGTCACTAATGATGGACTTGGGCAACCCAAGTCTCGTGCCCAGTTATCCATAGACAGATTGATAACATAGTTAGTTTTTGCTGTTTCTGGCATAGCGATTAGTCTAGCATACTTGGAAAATCGGTCCACTATAACGAAGATGTGTCTTTCCATTCTTGCTGGTCGCCAGGGTATCCATGAAGTCCATGGACACACTTTGGCCTTCAAGGATCGGCAAGGGCTTGATGAGCCCAAGTGGAGCCCGAGTCCTAGGTTTGTCCCGTTGGCAAACCTGGCATATTTCAAAATACTTCTTCGCATCTTGCATTATAGAAGGCCACCAGAATCTCTGCACTAGGTTAGCTGATGTCTTTTTATAACCGAAATGACCAGTTGCATCATGACACTCGCCTAAAAACAAACTACGCAAAGACTCCCTATCTAGAACACACAATCTTTTATTCCCAGTCTTCCCGATAGGCTTCCACCAAGGATTGAATTACATCGTGAGATATACTAAACTCAGTTATTAGCGCGCTCAGATAATCTGCCCTCTGCGATAGTGCATCAGCCACCTTATTGTATTCGCCTTTTAGAGGGTCAAGCTTGAAGTCATACATGTCTATTATGACTTCAATCCAATACTTGAAGGCATTTGGAAGTACAGGATGGGTCTTGATCCAGCGCAAGGTCTCATGGTCATGTCTCACGTAGAAGAATCTGCCTAGGAGGTATTTCGTAGTGTGTCAGGGCATACTTCAATTTCTTGAAGGCTGCCTCACTCTTCGGTCCACTCCCAAGGGGTGTGAAGGCGGGTTAGGTCGGTTAATGGGGAAGCGACAATACTATAGTTTTTCACAAACGGACGATCGTAGCCCGTCATCCCCAAAAATGATCGGACCTAAGTAACAGTCTGAGGTTTGGGTCAGTCACTTATGCTGGCCACTTTGACATCATCTAACCTCAACCCAGGTACAAGATCTTGGTGCGACCAAACTCTCATTTCTCCAAGTTAACCTTGTACTGGTGCTGCCTTAGGAGACCTAACACTGTTTTCACGTGCTCAGCGTGCTCCTCTACAATCTTACTAAAGATAAGAATATCGTCGAGGTACAGGACGATAAACTTGTCAAGTACTCATGAAAGATCCGGTTCATTGCGTGTTGGAATGTCCCAGGAGCATTGCATAGACCAAAGGGCATCACCGCAGACTCGTACACACCGTACCTGGTCTGGAATGCGGTTTTGTGCTGGTCCTCAGGTCTAATGGCAATCTGATGGTATACGGACTTCAGATCTATCTTTGTGAAGTACCGGCATCCCTGCACTCTATCCAAGAGGTCGTCGATGCGGGGTAGGGGCTCCGCGTTTTTTACGGTGATGGCATGGAGGCCCCTATAGTCAATGCACATCCTGAAGGTACCCCCCTTCTTAGGAATGAATAGGACTGGTGCGCCATAAGGGGAGGTACTAGGCCGAATCCATCCCTTCTCTTTGAGCTCTCTGAGCTGGCGGCGGAGCTCATCCAACTCCGCAGGAGACATCCTATAGGTTCGTCCTCTAGCTACCTTTCTACCGGGGACGACTTCTATCGCATGGACAACCTCCCTTTCTACCACGCCACTGGGCTCCTCGAAAAGGTCTGGATATTGAGCAACGACTACTTCTATCTTCGGGGGTGATTTTATGGCCTCCCCTTTTTCAGAGATAAAGACTAGGTACATGCCCTCCTTGCGATTTTGCGTATAATAGTTATAGAAAGTAGATGCACACATGCAGCCATGATTCTCCACTATACTGCTAGCTTTAAACTTTTGCAATCTAACGGTTCTTTCGTTAGGCAACTTTTGAATCATCACCTTCCTATCCCAATCGAATTGAGGTTGAGCAACCACGAGGTAGTACATGCCTAGCAGCATATCGAATGGAAGCTCGTCACTAACAAGGAACGAGATCTTGTGTCTCAAGTTCCATAGGAGAAGGTACAAACTATGTCCTTGACGTAGTCTTGGACAACCATACTGTGCTTGTTGGCTAGCGTAGATGCTACAGCTCTGCTCAGCCACTGCACTTGGTCCCCTAAGTGCAATCTGTCCACACAAGCACGACTAATGAAGTCTCGTGTAGAGCCTATGTCTGCGAAGGCGCCCACTTTGTGGCCACCTACATCCTCTGCCACGAAATGTTCACCCTTTGGACCTTTGCTGATCATCGCCCATGAGTCTCTCGGGTCCTTCCGTGACCACTCAGTTTGTAACTCTTCTAGGGATTCAGACACATCTCTCTCGAACAGAGTATTGGTGGGTCTGAATGTGTCCGCGGGGCGATAATTGGGTCAATAGCCTTGGCCAATGCCTGAAGTGGTGAAGGCAACGTTACCACTTCAGCACAAGTAAGAGCGGCTAACACTCCTACTGGCCTGAGGTGTTTCCCTTCGAAATGCTCGCAAAAGCACCACCAGGGTTCGAAGACAAGCCTATTATCATAGGAGAGGCTACCTTCGTTGTGCCCTTTTTACCTCGGCACGTTCTAGACGCATGGCCATAGTTGCCATCGTTAAGACACGTGGCCCTAGCTACTCGGTCCCTCTACACCAAACTAAGTTTTACCAGGCGGGTGTTCCTTGATCGCCTTGACCCTTGGACCGGCCTACCTTCTGCTTCCCGGTTCTCTAGCCTTTTTTTAAATGGGCGCTACGACTCCCCTGTCCGAAGTCTCGCTAGCCCCATCCTGCTCTGTGTCTTCCCCATAGTCAGGGAAGTCGTCAATCTCAGTCGCCTGACCATCATGGTCGACGAACATGAGATTGCCCTTCTTCCTCCAATCTTGGGGAAGCTTCTTCTTCCTACCATCTCTTGGTCCTTGATGAGCGGTCCCAAGTTTAGCCTCTATATCTAAGGCTTTCTTGCTGAACGGAGCGGAGTTATGGACATCGATGTTGGCCTCGTCCACTAGCTTGTTCTTGACGTCTGTGGGCAGACATCGCAGATAAGTTGTGAGGATTACCTCAGGGCCATAGCGCACACCAGGCACTACGATCAGACGTTCTTCGGCGTTTGTGACTTCCCACATTGACCGGTACCGTTTGGAACCGAGACTGTTCAATGTGTCAGTGGCCTTCTGAGCCCCTTGTGGGTCGTGCCACCTATTGTGCAGAGTCCGTATAAAGTCTTCCAATGTCTGAGCCTGGGCCCAGGCATCGAAATTTTGACCATAGCCCTGTTGCTGAACTAGACCATTCAATCATCGTGCTGCTGAACCCTCTAGAAAGGAGGCAGCGACTATAACTTCTTGTTCTGGCCTTGTGAGCTTGTGGCTCACGTAGGTAGGCACAGTTCTCACCTAGGTGTCCAGGTCCTCATCCTTTTTCTTGTCGCCAGAAAAAGGTTTAGGACTCAGCAAGGAAATATTGGGCATTCACTGCATGGGTTGCCCAGGTGATTGCTGCAGTGGCTGCATAGCCACTGAGACAGGTTGCTGCATGCTAACCTGAGCCTGTCCTGACGATGGGACTGTAGCTGCCACCGTCATTGATGGTACGGGAGAAGTGCTACAAACCGGACCACTAACAGCTGCTAAACCACCTGAGAGAGGCATGCCAAACATAGGAGCAAAAAAAAGGCCCTACCGGCAACGGTGTCACTGAGGGACCCGCAACCGAAGGGGGAGCTACAGAATACTAAGGCTGCCTCATCATTGGGCGAGGAGCCTGCAGTGCAGCCAGAATTCGGTACTGGCCGGCCACTTGTTCAGCCAGCACTTCCTGCTGAACAACCTGCGTTTCTGCCACGCAAAGGAGCGAGCGACACAGCGATCGAATCGCAGGATCCAGTGTTGACTCGTCCAGTGCTTCTGGTCTTCCTAACTCCTGCCTCCTAGTTCCTAGTCTAGCTTTTCTCACTATAGCTTTCTCTCTCCTCGCTGCCGCTTCTCTCAACTGCTGCTGCAACTCATCATGAAGGGCTTCCGCTTGGAGGACCTCATAATCCTCTGGCGTGAGAGGAGACTGCTGGCTGACTTGCGAGCCAACGGACTGACTAACGGGACCCTGAGAGACACCCTGACTAACACCTGACGAAGAGGCCTAGGACAAGGCCTGTGACATGGAGGTGGTAGCCATTGCGGTCTCGACGCTGGCTGCTGCTGCCATATACCTCCGTAACGCCACCCTCTCCCTGGCTTCCCTCCGCAGCCTCCTTTCCTCTCCTGGACCTAACTCCTGGAAAATGATCGGTCGACTGAGAACAGTTCTGCGGGTCACTCATGAGCTACAGTGGTGTGTGATCTAAACTAGAATCCACACTGAATCCAGTAAGATCTTCCACTGATCGTTCCTCCTCCTCACTACTAGTTGCTTCACTCATGAGCTACAGTGGTGTGTGATCTAAACTAGAATCCACACTGAATCCTACCTCAGCATGACACCCAACCGAGTAATAATAATCAACTAATTCAGTCAGCCTGGAGAAAAGTAGTCAAGTGGTAGCCAGCAATCAATGTCAGGTCCTAAAGGTAAAGTTTATTTCCCTTTTTTTTTTTTTTTTTTTTTTTTTTTTGAGAATTCCATTATAAAGATACGGAGTGGGTTCTGCTTGGCTTGACACCGGAGGGGATACCAACGACCAGAGGGGCAGGATACGTGGCACAGGTGTGCAGAATGGTAATTCTGTCAGTTATTTGGGAACATCGAAACCGCGCCGTATTTGATAACAGAGAATGGCAGACACAGAAACAAAGAGCTTAATCTGCTATCGGCTGAGGCTTCAGATCCAAGCAGACTGGAACAGAAGAGTAAGGCAGCCTGAGTCTCCAGGCAAGAATCTGAGATGGTCTAGGGAGACATGGTGCACAGGCAGTACTTGGCTGGTCAAAATTGATATGCAGGATAAGTTGGAATGGTGTCCAGGGCTCAAGACAGATCAGAAGTAGGAACCAGGGCACTCGGTTCTGTTAGTCGCAGGAGACAGGCAGGCCGGATGGTATGTCCTTCGGGTTAGAGGGCGGAGTGCCAAGTAGAGTAGAAGCTAGGTACTTCACAGGATCATGTTAAGACCTCTTAGTAAGACCTAGTGATAGGCTAGTGGTAAGTTTATAGTTTGATAGGTATTACTGGTGGATAATAGCACAATGAATGGTGTTCAGGTTTTTGTTACACAAGAGCAGAGGGCTCGACAGAAACAGTCTGGTAAGACTTCTTCTTGCCACCCAGGCAGGTTAAACTGAAGCTGGGTATTTTTTTCTACCCCAGTGCAACGTTACTACTGGGTTGTTTGTGAGGATTCCCACCATAAGTGGAGGGTGGATTCGAAGGGCCACATGCATCTCCTGTGTGCCAGCTGGACCTCCATACCCTTCCCCGGTAGCCATACTGCTGATTGTGAGACCAGCCATGAGAGTAACCAGAGGATTGCTGCATATCTCTGAGAGGGGAGAGTTGGAAGTTGATGCCAAAGATCCTTCATCCTCTGAGCCACCTTCTCTCCTGAGGAGGGTAGCAGACACTCCCATCGTTCTGTTGTTACTGCAATTGGGAGTTTGTTGGGCAGCAGGATCTGTAGTGATGAGTTCAGTCTCCCCATGGGGAGAGTCGAACCTCTCAGTCCCTGCCCCATCCAGCCCCAAGCTCCTGGGTCCAGTTTGCGAATTGCTATAGGTTTGTCCGTACCACTATACTGAACCAGGTGTTTGGCTTCCACCTCCCACCTCTCTTCCACTCTGATCTGAGCGATAACTTCGCCCAACTCAGGAGTAAGAGGTTCGGCTGTTTTAGTCAAACTTGGTCCTTGGGCAGCTTTGGTCCAAGATTCCCATTGTCTGTCCCCCGTTGAGTCGTGTTCCTTCAACTTCCAATAGATGGGGTAGGCTCGTGGCGGATCTGGTACGTACCAGGTGCCTGGGGGATCGACTCTTGCCGGACTCAGTAGCAGCTTCCAGCTGTGTGGAATCCCTACCAAAAATTTCAGTTAATGCAGGCATATGCCAAACATGAATTCCACCTGAAGCTACAGGTAATACACCTGGTAAAGAAACCCAATCTTGGGTAAAGTAAACACCGCGACTTCTATCTTTTTCAATATAATCATCACGAAGTACTTCTGCGTACTTTTCTTCTACGTGATGCAGATTGTCCATTGCTTCCCGTAGTTCTGCTGTTGATTGCCACTGGCCTAAACTGTCATTCCACAGATCCTCTACTCGAAGGATCTTCCTCTGAATCCATGCGTCACCAAAGGTTCCTGGGGCTTTATTGGCTCTGAACGTCTCCCCCTGTGTGTTCTTGATTCTGGGATTATCAAAGATAGGTTGCTCCCGAATCTCAGCCTTCGTGACTGGTTCAACCCATGTATCCGGTTTGACTTTCCGCCACGCTTTCACCACGTCTGCCCAGAATTTTGATGATATCTTCCTGTTCAGGTAGGAATCCAACTGTAAACAGAGCCCGACATCCCTGGGCCGTTGAAGACTCCTCCCCGTCGCGATTTTTTATTATTATTATTTTTTTTAATAAAACAGGGCCTTATGGTCCTGGCTCCTTCCATTCTGGGGAGTGTCAGTCCGGTTCTTATTCCACCGGCAAGTCAAAACATACATTACATTAAGAATCACTCACGCTTCCTTCCGTTTGGCTGAAGGACCCCTGAACAGCATTGATTGCCCCACCTTGGTGGAGGATTAACTGTCAGCTTGCCATGTCTTACTATTTCCTCTCAGACCTGGAAACCAGATCTGCCAAATAGTTCTATGTCACCTAGAAAGAGCTTGCCCATTGTACAAGCTGGCCTGTGTACTCCCACTCATCCGTCCTACCCGTGAGTCCCGATATCCCGTCCCACTTTACCTGGCCCCCCTTTTTAAGCGTCACTAAAACCCTAAACCCTAAACCCTCATCCTGTAGCCATTGCCGACCCTTCTAGGCTGGGATTTGCGGCTCCATGTCTGTTCCCCTTGGGTGATATGCAATCCTTTTTACATTGTAACCTTACTCCATCATTTCTTTGAGTCAGCCTTTTCTCCGTTGCTACGGCCATTTGGTCTCATCCATCCATCTCTGAACTGTCCCTCCCTAGCTGTGGTCATTTTGTTTTGTCCATCTCTCGTGGAAGTCTGATCAGGAGGTGTTTTGCCCGTCCGCAGTTATCTGTTGTTGATAGCCTCTTCCTGAGTTTGAGTTGTGCCAGTCTTTCCAGCAAATGCGGTCTTCTCGTAACTCTGCTATTTTACCGCTTATCAACCAGATCCTGCTGAATCTCAGTCTCGCCTTCTTTTGTTGTTCCTCGTCCTCCGTCCATGATTGTTTGGTCTTCCGCCATCTGCAGAGGATTTCGGCTTGTATCATTGTTTTCGTCTTCGCCCAGACCCTCTCTCCTGGGTTGGACAAACTTTCAATCGTTCTGCTGCATCTTTCCTTCCGTATGACCCATAGCGTCACCTTCCTGATGAGACAAAACCAAATCCTCTCTGCCTTCTGGAGCTGCTCAGGGATGTTAGTCAAAAGGAGAAGTTGGATGGGTTGTTCAGGGAAAGGGGTCGGGAACAGGGAGTCCCAGAGGGCCGAGGCTCTTGCCCAGTAATCTGGCGCTTCCCTACAGTGCAGTAAGCAGTGAACTATGTCCTCTACCTCGCCTTCCGTGCATATCGTGCACCGATCAGAACTGTTGGGGTCTGAACCCTTTCGCCTAGTGCGTAGCCATTGGTTTACTGGTAGTGCCGCGTAGGTGATTAGCCATTGAAGGCTTCTGATTTTAATTGGCCTGATAGACTTGTACTTCTTCCACTGGACCAGTGTGAGCTTGTCTGCCTCTTGGCCTAATAGATTCTGCCATGTTTTTTTGATGGTGGGATCAGGGTCTTTGGTTTTGAGTAACAGTCTGTACCCCAGTTTAACTGTATGCTCATGAATTGGAATCTTGGATTTAATGTTCTTTGTTTTGTCTGCCTCTTGGCCTAATAGATTCTGCAATCTTTTTTTTATGGTGGGATCAGGGTCTTTGGTTTTGGGTAACAGTCTGTACCCCAGTTTAACTGTATACTCATGAATTGGAATCTTGGCCTAATAGATTCTGCCATCTTTTTTTGATGGTGGGATCAGGGTCTTTGGATTTAACTGTGAGGTAAGTCTATTTCTATTTTTGGATTATTCTATCTGTACGTGTCTGTCAGTTGTCACCAAGTCTGTACAACTAAATAATCAAAAATAAAAATAAATTACCTGTGGAGGTGCATGCTGGATGGCAGTTTATTTAATTAGTTCCACAGTGAACAGTTGCCGGAATTCCCCCCTCCCGCTGTATCCCTCTTGAGTAGTCACTTGTGTCGACGTCCTGAGCATCTGGTTGAGCAGTGTGTCTAAAGGTGTGCAATCCGGCCCACCCTGTGCGCCAAGTCTATACTAAGCCTGCCAGCGCTCCACTTTGTTTACCCTCGCATGCAACGAGCCTTTCTTCCGATTGATCTGGCTGATCAAGAGGCAGTTTAAGGACAGCCCCAAGCAAGGACTTGCGGCAAAGCATGTGTGTACTAGTCCCAGCGCGTTGGCATGGTGACTGTGACCCGAGTGCTTCGTCCAGGGCCCTTCAGAGGCTTCACCCGCCTCCCACCAGCTTGCTGCCCAGGAAGAATGTCGACTGTCAAGGTTGAGCGCTCGCGACACCTCACATTGAGAGGACTCTCAAGACAGAACTCGCTTCCTCACGGTAAGAAGTAATGAAGAGGGTAGATAAGGAAGAGAGCAACGTACCTCATAATGCTGCCCCCAACCACAGATTTCTCACCGACAACCTGACGTGCATTTATGATGACCCATCTTTGCCTTGGCACAACAAACAACGAAATGCAGTTCCACCTCGGCTTAAATGCCACATCAGCGAGTTCTCATCACCCAGCGTACATCCCTATGTCACCACGTAGCCTTCCCGCCGCGCCCACACATCCCTGGGCCGCCTATCGTCCAACGCCCAAGCCTTATCACTGCCCCACACCACATGTGAAGCACCGGTGTGAAGAACCAGTAGGCGCAGTTCGAACCAGCTCCGATGCCAAATTGCAAGGAAAATGAGCAATAGCAAGATGACAGAATCCAGATTGCACAATCACATTGAAAGCCAGAAAGTTCCACAGTGTCCAGAAAGTAGCATTGCACCAATAATACATCAATGGAGAATTGTAACACTGAAACCGAATGTCAATGAGAGCTTACTCTCATCTTCACCAACATAAGAGTCCAGGCCCTTTCCCCTACTTGGCGCTCGACGCCCAGACTACTTCCACACAGCTACTGTGTGCCTAAGAATTGACAATGCAACTGTTGGTGTCAGCCCTT
>BFEA01000211.1:675996-686887 GCA_003427395.1 Chara braunii | reverse complement strand
TATTGCTATGGCTATGGCTCTGGCTCAGCGTGGAGGGAAGCACAGGAGGAGGAGGAGAAGAAGAAGAAGAAGAGGAGGAGGAGGAGGAGAAGAATCTGATACGAAAGATGAACAAAATAAATCGCTATGGGGTATGGCTCCGTCTCAACGGGAAGGGAAGCAGAGGAGGAGGAGGAGGAGGAGGAGGAGGAGGACAAGGAGACGAAGAAGAAGAAGAAGAAGAAGAAGAAGAAGAAGAAGAGGAGGAGGAGGGGGAGAAAAATATGATATGAAAGATGAAAAAAAAAAAATCGGTATGGCTCTGGCTCTGGCTCAACAGGGAGGGAAGCAGAGGAGGAGGAGGTGAAGACGAGGAGAAGGAGGAGGAGGAGGAGGAGGAGGAGGAGGAGAAAGACAAGAAGAAGAAGAAGAAGAAGAAGAAGAAGAAGAAGAGGACGACGAGGAGAAGGAGAATTTGATACGAAAGATGAAAAACAAAATTGCTTTGGCTATGGCTGTGGCTCAATGGGGAGGGAAGCAGAGGAGAAGGAGTAGAAGAAAAAAGCAGCAGCAGCAGCAGCAGCAGCAGAAGAAGAAGAAGAAGAAGAAGAAGAAATGGGAAAAAAAAAGAAAATTGCTACCGCTATGGCTTGGGGAGGGAGGAGGAGGAGGAGGAGAAGGAGAGGACGACGACGACGAAGAAGAAGAAGAAGAAGAAGAAGAAGAAGAAGAAGAAGAAGAAGAGGAGGAGGAGGAGGAGGAGGAGGAGGAGGAGGAGGAGGAGAAGAAGAAGAGTACGAGGGGAAAAAATGAAGAAGAAGAGGACGAGGAGGAGAACAAGAAGAGGAGCATGAGGGAAAAAAATGATGAGGACGAGGAGGAAGAGAAGAAGAAGAAGAAGAAGAAGAGGAGGAGGAGGAGGAGGAGGAGGAGGAGGAGAATAAAAATAATATGAGGAGGAGGGAAAAAGATGAACGAGAAGACGACGAGGAGGAGAACGAGAAGAAGAGGAGGAGGGAAAAAAATTATGAGGATGAGGACAAGGAGAAGGAAGAGAAGAAGAAAAAGAAGAGGAAGGAGGAGGAAGAGGAGGAGAAGAAGAAGACGAAAAGGAGGAGGAGGAGGAAGAGAAGAAGAAGAAGAAGAAGAAGAATCGGAGAGGAGGGGCGCTGGTGGACTTACCTTGGTGGCTATGGGGGTCGGTTGCGACGAAGCGGGCTGGTGGGGCGAAGCAGCGGAATAGAGGTCGGTGGCGGGCTGGAGACGGGGCGCTGGCGCTGTGGCAGAACACGACTTTGATGCGCATGCAGAAAGGCGTGACGTCAACGTCGTGTGTTCTTGTTGTGGCGTGGGGAAGGCGGGGCGGAGGGGCGGAGGGGCGGAGGCAGCGCGTTCTCCAACGCGATCGACATTTCAAAACGTGGCCAATTTCAGTCGCAGATCCGCAGATCTGCGGTCGATTTTTCAAATTTGAAAACGAGGGCCTACCGGACGTTTTTCGTTTGGAAACGCGCAGCCGATCTCCACCGTTGATCTATGCCGATCGGCGGCGGAGATTGGCCGTGCGTTCTCCATAGAAAACAGGGTCCGGTAGGGCCCCTGTTTTTTTTTCTTTCTGCTGGCAGCAGCCTCCCAGAGAGAGGGCGGGGACGGGGACGCCCAGAAATCCCCCGTACCGCCCCCCCAAATTAGTAGTGCGCCGAATGGAACAGGGGGTCTGCCGGGCCAGTGAACCGCCCGGTTGGACCTGTAGGCTCTCGGTCTGTCGAAGGTTCCCTGGTCCATCCGGGGACCAACACTGGTTAATACAGCGGCAGGAACCCGACCGAACCTTCAAGACTGCAATGAATATCCGCCTGCTGTGCAATCTGCAGAACATCCCCTCACTGCACAACCTCCAGGACCGGATGGATTCATAGTGCTACAGCTCGGCCTAATCTACGGATTATTTTTCAAATTTTCAGATATTTTTCAAGTTTGCGAATTCTTATGAACACAAAAAATTGCCAAAGTTGCCTCTTACAAATTCCAGGATTGTACACCCCTTTTGTGGACCACATTAAAGGGAGGACCGGTCCGATTTTGCTACCACGTAGGTCGCCTGTAGAAACAAGATGGACCGGTCCTCCGGCAAATCCTCCCCAACCCCTTCATACCTCTTTATCCGTTAGTCGCCTGCTCCCCAAAATTGTGTCACCTTAATTGGTTTACAGTGCGGGCACGGGTGCGTAGCCCGTAATGTGTTTGTTGATGCGGTTGGGGAAGGGGAAGGTTGCGATTATGCAATGTTTATGTTTGTTCATGTTTGCTATACACGATGACCTGGTTTTGAGTAGATGCCCCGTGGTTGGAACACAACCAGTTTTGCTGTGTGGGAGCACAACTAGCTCCCATGTTGTTTGGCACGAATATTTTCGGCCGCAGGATCTTAGATCTCGTGGCTCATATCGTGCACGTGGAAAGGAGGGAGCTAGGGAGTTGAAGAGAGAGAGAGAGAGAGAGAGAGAGAGAGAGAGAGAGAGAGAGAGAGAGAGAGAGAGGGGGGGAGAGAGAGTGTTGCCTTTGGTGCTGATTGCTTGTGTCGAAGTTGATGTTCAAAATCCGGTAGCTTTAAAAATATTGGTCCTTGTGAATATGCGAAGGAGTGGTCACAACACAACTTCCACTTTGGTATTATTCCATTTATAGTGGTTGCTTGTGCCAAAATTCCACACGATGTTGACACAGGCGCAATAAGCCAACTTGCACGTTGTGTGGTTGCGTGCTCGTAAAATTGACGCTGGCTTGAAATAGACGCGGTCATGTTGCCTTAACGGTAACATAGAAGGGGTGACGAGCCTTTGTTTATTGTGGTAGCATGGGGAACGCAGGGCTATGAACCTTTTTTTATATATATAGAAATAGAGAGTTAGATTTATTTTCTTTGGGTATAGACTTTGGGTTGCAAGCACAAATGTTGAGGAGAGAGGGTGATTCAGAGAGAGACAGAGAGACAGAGAGAGAGAGGGAGAGAGAGAGAGAGAGAGAGAGAGAGAGAGAGAGAGAAAGTGCATACTATCTTTACATATCCTAGGGTATCAATGAACTGTATTGTGATCATGTAGTTCATCCTATCTTGTGAGTGGAAGAGAGAGAGAGAGAGGTCGGAATGGGATCGAGAGAGAGAGAGAGAGAGAGAGAGAGAGGTCGGAATGGGATCGAGAGAGAGAGAGAGAGAGAGAGAGAGAGAGAGAGAGAGAGAGAGAGAGAGGTCGGAATTGGATCGGGTGTTTTCACGTCCTACAATAGTACCCGGATACTCGGAATGGTGCTTCGCGCCTTTGGTAACTAGTCTGATTAGATCGACATTAAATCAAATCTGGGTATGTATATTGGAAAGGAGTCAATCCAGCCGCAGGTTCCCCTACGGCTACCTTATTACGACTTCGAGAGAGAGAGAGAGAGTTTTCAAATACATATTACTTATGAACGAACTAAGGTGTCAATGACATATATTGTACTCATATAAGGTTTGTCCTACATTATACAAGATGTTTGTCTTTGTGTTGTATCTCGTTCTATGGCTATTTAGAGAGAGCGAAAAAGAGTTTTTGAATGCTAACTAACTATAAATGTTATAGGGTGTCAATTAACTATATTGTACTCATGTGGTTTTTCCTATTATATTTTGTTAGTTTGTCTTTGTGTTCTATTTGTTTTTATGCTATTTAACGTTTTGTTTGAAGAAGTCTGTGTGCTGCCGAAGTTTATTTCCTTCGTGTTTTTGTTGTTCTTGGTAGTGGTGGTGTAGGTTGTATTGGTGTGGTAAGTGGTGTTTGTGGAGGTTTTGTGTATTCTGTAATAGTGCGTTTTTTTGTTGATGTTGAATGTTGTTAATTAATGTTAGTGGTTTGCGTAGCACGACGAACGTGTCGCGCCCCTCCGCATTCTCGCCCCTCCACATTTGCGCGAACAACTCACGAACTTGTTTGGGGGAACATAAGAAAATCCATTTTTAATTTTATCATATATGGCTAAGAATTTGAATATGGCTTCACGACAAAAGTTGCTTCTTGTTGTTTGACATGACATATATCTTTTTCATATTTTTTTTGAGTTTTTTTATCTTTTTAATGCTTGCCTTCGAAGGGTTTTGGGTGCTCGTTCGCATTCGGGTGAACATGTTCCGCATTCGCGCCCATCCACATTTGCGCAAACAACTCATGAACGTGTTTGGGGGAACATATTTTTATTTTCGTAAGAAAAAAGAAAATAATTTTTAATTTTATCATATGTGGTGAAAAATTTGAATAAGAATCCAAGACAAAAGACAAAAGTTGTTTTTTGTTCTTTGACATGATGCATATTTTTTTTCATGTTTTTTTTAAGTTTTTTTTTTTTTTTAATGTTTGTCTTCGAAGGGTTTCGGGTGCTCGCTCGCATTCGGGCGAACATGTTCGTGTTCGCCTCGAAACGCGAAAACGATGCTATGCAGTTAGTAGTGGTATTAGTTGGTCAATTTTTGCTGAATATTGGCATGTCAGAGTTGAATAAGTTCTGGAATGCATTTTTTTTTGTCCATTTGATATATATATATATATATATATATATATATCAGTGTAGGTGCTTGATGATTTTGTCGTATGTGTCAAAGTTTTGCTTTGCTTAGGTGTTTGATTGTTTTGTTTTTGCTTGCTACTGAAATATATTATTTTTTGTAAAACATTTATGATTTTGTATACATTTTTCATATTGAAGACTTGTTTGTGGTGCATTATGAATCCAAAGAAGACTATGCACGTGTAAAGTTTCTCGTTTTTGTGTTTCAACCATTTTATAGTAAGAATCAACATAATCGAATAAGTCGGTATTTGTATGTGGTTGTATTGATTATTAAAACCTGCAGTATATTTGAAAAAAATGATCATTAATCGCTTAAATGAACGTTTGGAAACAAAATTATCTTGTACACCTGGCCGTTTGATTTCAGATACGGGAATGTGTTTTTTGGTTGAATGTTGTTTAAATAGTTTGGATTATGCATGTATATGTACCCATAATAAACATATTTTATGTGTTAGGAGTTTGGGTTTAAAAAACATGTTTGTTGCGTATAGCCATCACAAACTGCAAAGGCTTGTTGACAATATATTCTTTATTCAAAACTTGTTCACATGATGTAACAATTTTTGTGCCCTAGCAGTTGTAGGAAGAGGTTTATGTTCACGAAGTCCTCGTTGTTTATTTTTTTTAAGGAATTTAGCTAGGCTACCAGAGTGGCCCGGGTCCACTTGCCTGGCCGGAACAAAACAAAACAATAAATAAAAAAATAAAAAATTAAGTTTTTATCTAGGCTACCAGAGTGGCCCGGGGTCACTTGCCCGGCCGGGCCAAAATAATTAAAAAAAAAAAAAAAAAAATTGAAATTTATTTTTTATTTTAAATTTGGTGAAGAATTTCAATGTGACACTGAGGCAAAAGTTGTGCAGTTTATTTTTTTGCATAACATAGTTTTTTTTTCGAATTTTTGGATTATTATGATTTTTGTTTTTTGCTGGGACCTTACCTGATCCTTGCACGGGCTGGCCACCCGGGACCCGGGCGGCCCGGCTGGTAGCCTAGGTTTTAATTTAAATTTGTATTTTAAATTTGGTAAAGAATTTCGATGTGATCGTGAGGCAAAAATTGTTTAGTTTATTTTTTTGCATAATATATTAGGCTTTCATATTTTTTGGGTTTTTTTGTTTTTTGCTGGGACCTTACCTGATCCTTGCACGGGCTGGCCACCCGGGACCCGGGCGGCCCGGCTGGTAGCCTAGGTTTTAATTTAAATTTGTATTTTAAATTTGGTAAAGAATTTCGATGTGACCCTGAGGCAAAAGTTGTTCAGTTTATTTTTTTGCATAACATAGTTTTTTTTCCGATTTTTTTCTTTTTTTTTTTTTTTTTTTTTGCTGGGACCTTACCTGATTGTTGCACGGGCTGGCCACCCGGGACTCGAGCGGCCCGGCTGGTAGCCTAGGTTTTAATTTAAATTTGTATTTTAAATTTGGTAAAGAATTTCGATGTGATCGTGAGGCAAAAATTGTTTAGTTTATTTTTTTGCATAATATACTAGGCTACCAAAGGCTCGGGGTTACTTGCTCGGGCGGGTCAAAAAAAATTAAAATTTTATTTTTTTATTTGATTTTTTATTGTAAATTTGATAAAGAATTTTCTTGCGACCCTGAGGTAAAAGTTGTTCGTTTTTTTTTTCTGCATAACTAATCTTGCTTGTACAATTGAAAGAGCTACATGTTTGTCTTTCCGCCAATTAAATTTGCTAAAGATGTACGTTCATGTGCCCAAGCTAGCGTTTCGATCAATTCTTGCCAATAACCACGCCATGAAATAAGGAACATAAAACGTGTTGCCCATATAAGATGGCCAAATAAGAACATCCAAGCCCATGCAGATAAACTATTCATTACAAGTGGATTATAGCCATTAATAAGCTGAGATGAATTTAACCATTAATAATTTCTTAACCATCCCATTAAATAAGTAGCTGACTCGTTAAATTGAGATACATTTCCCTGCCAAAGAGTAATATGTTTCCAATGCCAATAGAGTGCTACCCATTTTTTTGGGAGATTTTTTGGGGGGGGACTTATTTTAGCCCTTGCACGGGCTGGCAACCTGGACCTGGGCGACCTACTTGGTAACCTAGATAATATAGGTTTTTTTTTTTTTTTGTTTTTTTTTTTTTTGACTGGGACCTTTTTTTGTCCTTGCACGAACGGGCTGCCGGGGGAAATAGGGTGACCTGGGCCGCTCGGCTAATAGCCTAGAAATTTAGAGATTTTTTTAATATATAATTTAATATAAATGCAACAGGATGATGTATTTGCGAGTTAGCTTTGCATATTTTATGTGACATTGTATAACTATCGTATTTGTACTTCATCAAAGATTCTCATTAGAAAGTATGCAGTTTTTTAGAATTAACGATAACTCGGTAAGCAATAATGTTGAATGCATTCGGTTTTAGAAACGCTTATTCGTCGATCAACGTTTTTATCATCGCCTCGTGCATATGAAAAGCAAATATAGAAATTCTTTTGCATCAAATATTATACACAATGTGTTGATAAATTTAGAAGATGGTTGTACAATGCTGGGCTACCAGTTGGGCCGCCCGGGTCCCGGGTGGCCAGCCCGTGCATGGACCAAGGAAGGTCCCAGCAAAAAAAAAATAATAATAAAAAAAATTCAGAAACTTCGGAAAAAAACTACATTATGCAGAAAACTAAACTGAACAATGTTTGCCTCAGGATCACATCAAAATTCTTCATCAAATTTAGAATCAAAATTAGTATTTAAAATAATTATTTTATTTTTGTATTTTTATTTATTTTTGATACGGTCGGGCAAGGGACCCCGGGCCGCTCTGGTAGCCTAGGTACAAGATATAGTTATATTTTTTTGTGTAAAATTAAAATTAGTTGCTTTTTTTGTAGATGTTGATTATAAATATATTTGGTTTTTTAAATAAAAGTTTTTTTTAATATATTTGCTCGTTCGTATAAATTTATTGTCTTTGTAGTTAAATATTTTTTATCATAAGTTTTATCTACAAGTTTTGTTTTATCGTTTGCAAGATTTCATGATAATATAGGTTCTGCGTAGCATCGCGCTCGGGCTCGGTGACCGAACCAGCTCGGTACCGAGTCCGAACATGGCCCAAAATAGAGCGAGCCAAAACACTTTTATTATTTTTATTATTTTCAATTAAGTTTTTATATATATAGGGATTGGGGGCCCTAGTGGGCATTGCTCATTACTCCTAAACGTACACACACACACACACCACACACTCGCACACACACGCCACACATACTCCACATACACTCCACACACCACGCACACATGAGGACGTGCTCGGCAGCCTTCTCATTTGCGCTCGGCCGAACATATTCGGTTCCTTCTCGATCGAGCGTACGAACATCTTTGACTGCTCGGTGGGGCGCCGAACATGTTCGGTGTGCTACACAGATTAGGAATATTTTTTTTTTGAAATTTCTTAAATACATATATATACAGGGTTACCAGCCCGTACGTACGGAGGCCCCTGGGTGGACCTCTATACGTTCGGGCGTTCGGGGTCCCGTACGGGGCCCGAACCCGACGGCGTTTGGCCCCCGCCAAAAATTATTTCGGTGCCTAAAAATATTGTTTTTTTTTCTGAATTGTTTTTACGACTTCTCTATGACGTGAGGTACATGCCTATAAATTTTCAAGTCATTTGGCTTAGCCAAATAAGAATTAAAAATCGCCAAAGATGGGTTTTGTTTTCACTTTTTACTTTTTGTTTTCACTTTAGTTCGGTGTCTAAAACATTTTATTATTTTTTGAAACTTTTTTAGTGGGTTTTGTATTATGTGAAGTACACATCTGTAAATTTTCAGGGCATTTAGCTATACCAAAAAAAAAATTCAAAAATTGCCAAAGATGGCGGTGTCGAAAACATGCTCGCACACTCACTGAATTTAATTCTCTTTTTATTTTTATTTATTTTTATTATTAGTATTTGTTCTGTGTATTTTATTTTTATTTTAAATTTGGTAAGGAGTTCGAACGTAATGCTCAGGCAAATCTTGTTTAAATTATCTTTCTCCATAACATATCTTTTTTTCAGATTTTTTTGACGCCTTTTTTTTTTTTTTTTTTTTGGTCCGCGTTCGGCCCGAACGGCCGAACGCATCCCCAAGGGGTCCCATACGTTCGGGCGTTCGGGTTCGGACGTTCGGCCCGTCCCGAACGCCGGTTACCCTGTATATATATATATGTATATATTTTATTATAAATGCTTCATAATTATTTAGCAATAAACTAGGCTACCAGAGTGCTCCAGGGTGATTTGCCCGACCGGATAAAAAAAATAAAAAAAAATAAAAGAATTATTTTTTAATTTTATTTTATTTTAACTTTGGTTAAGATTATCGATGTGACCCCGAGACAAAAGTTGTTCAGTTAATTTGTCTGCATAACATAGTGTTTTTTCGGATTTTTTTTTTATTTTTTTTTACCTTCCTTAGTCCTTTCATGTCTGGCCACTTGGGACCCGGGCGACCCGGTTGGTAGCCTAGACAATGAATATACATTTTTTCATTATAATTTGATAAAATATCTTGTTAAAATGATTTTTTTATGAAGTATGAGTATTAATTATAAAAATCGCCAAAGATGGCGGTGTTAAAACGTGCTTGCCCAAGTTTTTTTTCACTTTTTACTTTTTGTTTTCACTTCAGTCCGGGGTCTAAACAATTTTATTATTTTTTGAAACTTTTTTAGTGTATTTTGCATTATGTGAAGTACACGTATGTAAATTTTCAGGGCATTAAGCTATTCCAAAAAAAAATGAAAAATCACGAAAGATGGCGGTATCGAAAATGTGCTCGCGAACTTACTAAATGCAATTCTTTTTTTATTTTTTGTTATTTTGATAATTTTTATTATAAGTATTTGTTTTTCGTATTTTATTTTTATTTCAAATTTGGCAAGGAATTTGGATGTAATGCTCAAGCAAATCTTGTTTAGTTTATTTTTCTTCATAACATATCTTTTTTCGGATTTTTTTAATTTTTTTGAATTTTTTTTTTTTCGGGTCCGCGTTCGTTCCGAACGGGCGAACGCATCCCCAAGGGGTTCCATACGTTCGGGCGTTCGGGTTCGGGCGTTCATCCCGTCCCGAACGCCGGTTACCCTGATCGTGTTTATATTCGTTATATTATGTTTTGGAAACACAAACCGAGAGGGGGTTGGGCTTGCAATTTAATCTCAAGTTGATTTTTAGGATTGTATAACAAATATATGTGCTCAATTGGATTAGCAAGTTGCCAATTACCAATTTAGGAAAAACACCTTAATTTTTACTGTTAAGCAACAATGTATGACATTAGCTACAAATGCAAAATTTGATATTATTTTTTTGAACAATTGTAATATTTCATTATGTCGTGAAGATATCCTCATGTACTTTGTAAAAAGTAAAGCATACTTTTTACCAGCGCTATTGGATCAGACATCCGGGACCTCCCTGACCATTGAGATTATCCAGTCGAAAAATTAGCCAGGCAATCTGACCGGAGCACTATGCCCTAATGACGGGAAAAATATAGGGGGTTACTCTTTTTATTATTTTGGTGCACGTGGGTGATGTAGAGAGTTGGGGGAGGGAAATATAATTTTATGGGGGCGATTAGGTGCTTGAAATTCTAAAGAAAAAGAAGGTTCAATATAGGTTGTCAGATCTTTGAGATTGACGGTCGAGATTAAGCTGTCTATAATATTAAAAACAATACTATAAAAAAATGGATTTTTTTTATTTTTTATTTTAATCAATCAATTTTTGCACATTTTCATAACTTCGCATTCACACACACATATTTGAGCGGCTAGGATCGGGCTTGTACTAACGAGTTATTCTTTTTCTTTGTCGTTGGATATGTTTTATTGTTTTTTTTTATTATACATAGTCTAATTTTTTACCCTGGTTTAGAGCATGGGTTGTTTCGATGTTTATGGGTGGTCGTGAGTTCTCTTTCAGGGGAATATATGTTATGTGGGCCAATGTGGGAGACTTTTCCAGTTTTTTTAGGACTTAGCAGGGGGGGTCGGTGTGTTTGTGTGTGTGTGTGAGAGAGAGAGAGAGAGAGAGAGAGAGAGAGAGAGAGAGAGAGAGAGAACTAACTATGACCCCCTCCTCTGACCACCACCATCAAGTCTATTATCTGTCCCGACGAGTTTCGTATCTTCCGACCAGTTTCATGACTGATCCTTGCTCCATTGGGACCAATAAGAAAAAGGAGACTGAGTGCGGGAGAGAGAGAGAGAGAGAGAGAGAGAGAGAGAGAGAGAGAGAGAGAGAGAGAGAGAGAGAGAGAGAGAGAGA
>BFEA01000211.1:510709-531609 GCA_003427395.1 Chara braunii | reverse complement strand
TTGGGCGCGCATCGACGCGCACTCGAGCTGCTATTCCAAGCTTGGGCGCGCACTCTAACTGCAATACCAAGCTTGGGCGCGCATGGGCGCGCACTTAACTGCTATTTCAAGCTTGGGCGTGCATGGGCGCACACTTAAAAGTAATATCTGGTCTGGGCGCGCGCGGGCGCGCACTTTAAAAATAATATCTCAATCTGATGGTCAAAATTCAATCTTTGCTTGGGACCAATATACTACTGCTTGTAACAGGATGGAGTCATTACTGTGCACAAAACTTGGCCTTCTCTTAGGGCCAGACCACTATTGTCATCAAATGAGAGTTGGTCAGCAGAGTATGTGCAGACTAAATACTCAATTGAAATGGACACTGGCGCTCCTGGTTCGAAATTGGTTATGTATGATCATCACTCACGGTGTGCAACAGCGCACAGTTGCGAACAACAGAAAATGACCCTCAATCATGGTGCGCAACAGCGCACAGATGCGAATAGCAAAATAGTTCTCAGTCACGGTCCGCAACAGCGCACAGATGCGAATAGCAAAATGGTTCTAAGTCACGGTGCGCAACAGCGCACAAATGCGAATAGGACAATGCTCAGAAATGACCCTGACAAATAGCACAATGCTCAGTAATGGCAAAATGCTCAGAAATGGCCCAGTCACTATGATGTATTACAACATTATTATTTCTTAGTGACTGCAGCCCTCCAATGGCTGCTTCCTGCATACTCTGTGTACTACTCTTCAGTCTCGTATCTCTGGTCATACTCTTGCAGAGTCTGGTTTCTGGTCTTTTCATTTTGTCGGTGTCAATTGCTCTATGATGCCTGTTTGTTATTTTTCCTCCTTATTTTATACAGGTTACACTCAAGGGAGCTTGAAGGACTCCTGAATGATAGGGACTCTGCTGACCTTGAGTCTATCCTTTATACGGGGTCAGGTACAGGCGATAAACCCGAACGCCTCACTCTAAGCCGTGTTGCCGTTGGCAGGAGGGATAACCCTGACTACTCGGCTGTATGACAAAGTGTGACTGCCTCTAAACACACCTCTATTTCTATACCTATCAAAAATCCTGCGTGACAGTCTGCCAGTCCTCCAACCCACTGAGCTCGGTCCGGGGAAGGATATCCAACCAGACCCTTGAAGCAGTGGGGCGCGACAAAAATGGCGCCGTTGCCGGGGACTCAAAAATCTTAAGTTCCTGGGAGCAGACCTTGGTCACAATATTATGTGACTAGGCAGCAGTCTAGCATTATTTCGTACAAGGTCTGGCTCAGGTCAGAAAGGCTTTCGGCTAGAGGAGCCCCGAGAGGAGGGGCCTCTTGCAGAAATCTATCTGAAGTGATTCAGGCAAGCAAGGAAGGGTTTGGAATTTGTTTCCTGGACACTTCGCTTGAGAAGACCATAAGTCAAAAACCAGACGATGACGGAAGAGTATAATGTCCTAGAAGCCCTAACTCGTGTCACCTACGGTGGTGTCTTCCCTTATATGTTTGTCAAATGCATTACTTGTGTGAAAAGTACGACGACTGTGCATGTGTTTGTCGCTAGATTCCTTGACACTGATGATTATGATATTCGACCCTACATTCTAGAAGGGAGTGATCTGGATTCGAGTTTCTTTACCAACTGGGATGTCATAGTGGAGTGTGTCAAAGTCGAGAGGGATCAGTTGAAACAGCAAGGGATAGAAGCGAGTTGGAGCTTACTACCTAGGATTTATGAGAGGATTCCTATCCCGCCAGTACCTAAAGGGTTCTGCGATGGTAGGAACTAGCAGTCAATCATGAATGCAGCACTGAAGAGGCAAATCTGGTAAGTAGTCAATGTCAGCAGTAACAAAAGCGATAGAAGCGCTGACAAGGATCACGGCTGGGGGTGTCTTCCCGTACGTCATAGAGAGGTGTGTGACTTGTGAACACGACTCAGTGATCTTGTACGTCCTTGTAGTTCGGTTTCTTGATACGGATGACTATGATGTGAGGCCATATGTATCTGCTGAGACAAGGAGAGGGATCGATTATGAGGCATGTTGGATAGTTGTTGCTGAGTATGTCCTGGATGAAAGGCTGTTGCAAAGACAATGAGGGAAGAAAGTGACTTGGAGTGTCCTGCCTAGAGAGTTTGAGAGATTCTGTGTCCGCTAGCTTCTGCGACGGGAAGGACTGGGGACCAATCCTCAACGCAGTACTTAGGGACAGAGTGTGGTGAGTCATGCCAAGAGATGTCTACATTCCTGATGATGGGAGAGAGCTTCTACTTCGAGGTCTATCTAGATGAGCAACGAGCGACTGTCATCGGGGTCGTGAGAGGATGCAACACTAGGCTAGGTAGGCGCGATGAGATTGGCATGGTAGAGCACTACCTTGAGCTTATGCGGGCGGCTGCTTTTAGAGCAATTACGGATCAGACTAAGATTATGCATCTGCTGGATTGCAAGAGTTCGGACGGTAGGAGAGTGACGCTGCATGCGAGGGATGAGACCATCCTATCTAGACAGCATCATGCGGACAGTCTGGCTAGAGGCGCTAGGAGCAGTCCAAGGCAATGATATTGGAATGTGAAAACTCTAAGTCGATTACGACTGTGACCATTGGTAGAGGATGGTTAGATAAAGTAACTGAGACTGGTAGCCCGTTCGAGATATTGAGACACGACGTCTGTAAGGAAGGGCGTTTAGCATTCTATGTTCCAATGGTCAGATTTCTCAAGACTGACGAGCTTGACGTGAGGGTTTATGCTCAAGAAGGAATAAAAGAGGAAGAAGGCTATTTTGAGTGTCTGAGGAGAGTGTATATTCATCTCTCGAGGGTAAGGGAACTACGTCGAAGCTTGCATGAAAAAGTGACTTGGGGGAAACGAGTCATGCAATTTGAAAGACTCCCTAGTTTTCTGACTACGGATAGCTTCGCTGATAGGAGAGACTGGGCGCCTCTTCTAGAAGCCATTGCCGTGGTTGGTAAGGCAAGAGAAAATGACCTAGTCATGCGACCAAAGACGCTGTTTTTCGATACCTTTGTACGTCGGTTCGAAGTCCAGGATGAAGGACCTCCTGAATTTTCTAGCACTTGACAAAGGCAGGAAACTTGTTGGTTTCTTAGAAGAAACTCGGTGAATGCAGGGCTGACTAAAGATGGAGAAATTATGAGATGGTGAAAGGCAATCGTGAAAGCGCGATTGAAGGTAACTTAGTAAGACAGGGGATAGAGAAGGAGGTGACAAGACAAGAGTCTGAGAAGGTGAGAGCCCTCATTCGCGGTTGGAACCGTGAGGACCAATGCATGTTAGAGACTTTGATTTGTAGGAGGGTTCGAGATCCAGTAACAGAGGTAGTAGAAATCAGGAGAGGCGCGTCTTGCATCGACGAGGCCAAAGGTGAACTCTATATTGACACCGGCGTCTATGGAGTAGAAGACAAACACAAAGTCTATGATGAATATGGAAGATTGAGAGTGATACTAAGAGAAGTTAGAAACTAGGCAATGTCTGGTTACTGTCCGGCAGTCACGGCAATACTAGACGCCTTGGTTCCTTTTACCAGTGGAGGAGCTTTCCCATACAAGATAGAACGCTGCATATCCCTGGAGGAGAAACACGCACTGGGGAAGGTGTATATCTTTGTAGTGAAGTTCCTTGACACTGGTGAGTACGATATCCGACCCTATATTCCCTCATTAAGAGAGAGAGGGACAGATCGCGAATCTTTTCGAAGCTGGATTAGTAATACAGTTGATCAAGAAAAGAGAGAGTTAGAAAGAAAAGGAGCAAGAGTAGTGGGTAACCTAACTCCAATTGTGTTTGACAGGTTCCCCAAACTAGTTTTGCCGGAAAGTTCTATGGACGGCAGGAACTGGGAATCAATTCTAAATGCAATCATAAGAGACAAAAGGTTCAGGAAGAAATAAAGATTTTAACCAATAAATCAGACAAGATGGTCAGGGGACCGGACGCAAGGCAGAACCTTGCTAGTTCCTCCGCAGGTGACGGAGAAGTGACCACTACCACTGTTCTACAAGAAATGTTGATAAGGATAGAGGCCATGAAGACCGGGATGAACACTATGAATGTTCGTCTAGACCTTCCAAGAGTTGAGGTACCTCCAGAGAACATACCCTGCTTTGATGGAACCAAGGTTAGGGAGTTTCAGGAAGACTATGACGTCTTCGGTATGAGCCACAGTTGGTCGGACAAACAAAAGTTAAAAGCTCTGCTAGCCTATGTTGAGCCTAAGATGAGGGTGTCGGTGACAAAAACGACGCAAAGACTCACAACATGGGTCGAGGTTAGACAAAAGATGCTGGAAGAATATGCAAAGTATGACGTTCCAACGACCATGCAAAATTTGTTGGAAGTGCGAGGTTCAAAATATGCAACCCTTGATCAATTCCTAGAGGATTTTGAGCGGGTTGCGCAGAGAGTACCCTTCCTGGATGAGGCCCAGAAGTGTCATGTCTTGCTAACTAATTTCGCAAAGGATGAAAGAAAGAGTGTGGTAAGTCACGCTGCTCATTATCCTCTGAAGTGGGATGAAGTGGTTGAGATGGTCCGTGAACTACCTTCGGTGTCAAACCAGAAGTGGTCTTTGGAACAGATGAAAACAATCACTAGTGCAAGAGAGGGAAATGTTGATGCAGCTAAGGGAGGAAACTTGAAGGCCGAAGAGATCCTTGGTCTTCTCGTTAAGCTTGGTAGCTTCGAAAAGTTAACCCTTTCTGCCCCAGCAACTCAAACACTTGTTGGAGCCGAAGAAGGTAAGGTAGAAAGAAAGAAGGAGAAACAAAAAGAGGAGAGTGAAAGTGAGAGCGAAAGTAGTGATGATGATGACGTTAGGCGAAGGAGAAAAGAGAGACAAAAGAAGAAGCGTGACCGGGATTGGAAGAAAGATAATAAGAGCCGAGATTGGCAAAGAAGAGATGGCCCCTTCTGATGTTATTATTGTGACGAGGAAGGCCATACTATAACTCGGTGCCCTTTTCTAGAGAAGAAACTCGAAGAAGGGATTGTCAAGAAGAATGTCAATGGGCACGTCTATGATGCCAATTGGAACAAGATAGATTTCCGAGTCAAAGGAGGGATGCGAGCAATTGTCCTAGAACAAGCTAGGGCTAATAAGGATAAAAAGAAGAAAGCTAGAGTTAATGTTATCACCTTTGATGGTATGCTACCTCCAGAGATAGTGGCTCGAGATGACAATCCTGGAAGTAAAAACCTAAGTGTATCCCATATCAGCCAAAAAGAGGTCGAAGAAAAAAAGCGAGAGAAGGCTCAAAGAGAGCTAGACCAGCTGATAGATGGGACCAAGGACCTAGTGAAGGAAATGAAAGAAAAGGAAGTTGTCGGGAAGAAGAGAAGGGTGGTCTTGAGATCCGAAGCCGAGGAAAGGATCTCGATAGATGAAGTAGTAAAGAAATTACTCGAGGAGACCGAGATCACTCTATCCTGGAAAGAGGCAGTAGTCTTGGTACCTAAGTTTAGAGAAGAACTTAAAAAGATGGTTAAAAGGCGGAAGGTAGAAATCAATAGCCTAAGACTTTTTCCTCGGCATGTGGAAAGAGCCCCGCCTGGTACCAAGATGAGGTTTAGTAACGTGTCGTGTGGATACTTGAATATCTTTGTGAATGACGTAAAAGTTAGAGCCCTAGTGGACTCTGGGGCTGAGATGGTGCTTATGTCATCGGCCACGATGAGATCATGTGGGCTTGGAATAGACAGGAAGGCTAATCACCAGCTCTCCAATATAGCTGGATTTCTGCCTTTTGAAGGTTTCATTGATGATCTGCCCATCCGGATTGGAACTTTACGAGCCAAGATCCTCTGTTTTGTGGTCCCCAACTTGGATCATGACTGTATTCTCGGAGCCCATTTCCAACATAGAATGGAGGCTTGTGCGTTTTTTGGCCATGATGGGGCAGCCTGACTTTCTCTCCAAGATCCGAACAATGGTCAGGAACAGGCTTTTGTGATAAGTGATAGGCATCATCCTCGTCATCAGCGATATGTTAACTCTCTGAAGCATGGAGAATCTGACAAGTTGATTGAGGAAGTACGAGCAAAACTGAAAGAAAGTGGAATAATAGACGAGAAGACAACAATTGGAGTAAATGATTTAGGTAAGATGTTCAAGCTCCTGGATAAAGAAAAGGAGTTGGGCGACAAGAGAGAGATGGAGGGGTTCAAGGATGTTGTGAGGGCAGCAAAATTTGGCACAATGCAACTCACCTTCTCAGCAACTGGTCTTTTTTTAGGAAAATAGTCACCGGATCTAAGAGGAAGTATAAGCGCAAATCCGGTGACAGTTTTGATAGAGAAAGATTACAATGAGGCATTAGAGAAGGAGAGAAAGATAATTAAAAGATTAAGAGAGGCTGCATTAAAAGGAGGGAGAATTACCCTAGAGAGGTTCAAGATAATGAAGGTAGGAGCCGATGACTTCCTTCTGTCGGCTGAGAGAGTACAGTGGTGCCTTTTTCTTTAATGATGAGGAGAGGGGACGACTGGATGTTGACATGATCAAGATGGTCAAGATCTAGACCTTTCCTCACACGCCTTGGAATGACGGACCCACAAAATATGCCCAAAAGGAAGAAAAAAAAGTAATGGAGTACATAAACCAGAAGATCGCCTCCAACGTTGCGGAACGAGCTGATGGAGTTTACGCCAATCACTGGTTTTGCTTTTGGAAGCCAGGTGGTGGCCTGCGCTGGATACAAAACTTGCAAAAGTTGAATTCGGTAACGGTTCGCGATGCGGGTAGTTTACCCAACGCGGATCTGTTCGCCGAGTCCTTTGCCGGAAAAAGCATCTACTCCCTAATAGACTTGTACTCTGGCTATGACCAATTTCTGATAGACCCTACTAGTCGGCCTATGACCGTCATGCATACACCTAGAGGCCTCATACAAATGTGTTTGGTGCCTCAAGGGTGGACGAATGGGGTTGCGGTCGTCCAGCGAGACATGCTGAAGGTCATGGAGGACATATACCCAGAAGTTACGTCTCCATACATTGACAACAATCCAGTTAAAAGATCAAAGGAAAAAGATGAGACTTTAGTGGATGGTCGAGTCAGGCGGTTCGTATGGGAACATGCGCAGGAAGTGGCGAAAGTACTAGAAAGGCTGACTAAGTACAACCTAAAAACCAGCGGGCCGAAATCATTATTGTTCCAAAGGGAGGTAACGATTTTGGGTTTTAGGTGCTTCTTGGAAGGAAGGAGCCCCGATCCAAAGAAGGTGGATAAACTCCTGAACTGGCCTATGTCTCTAAAAATGGTTGGGGAAGTAAGGAGCTTCCTATGGGTCTGCAGCTTTTGGCGGATCTTCATTCCCAGGTTTGCCAAGATAGCTGAGCCCCTCAGAGAAATGGTGCGACAAGGAGCTAGCTTAGAGTGGTCTGACCAAAGAGAGAAGGTTCTGCGGGTACTTCAAGATAAGCTAAGAGATGGCGGGGTCGTATTAGGAGTACCCTACTTTAACGATGAAAAGGAGAGGCCCTTCATCATCGAGGCCGACGGCGGCCCGATAGCATTAGGAGGGGTGCTCCTGCAGCGAGATGAGAATGATAAAGAAAGGTCACTTAGATTTGAGAGTCGCACCCTTAATTCGGTCGAGAGAGGCTATATTCAATTCAGGAAGGAACTTCTGGTAATCGTGCACTGTCTCAAAGTGTTTAGACACTATGTTATGGGGCGAAGATTCATCCTAAGAACGGATTCCACAGCGGTAATCGGAGTTGTTAAGAGGCATCAGCAAGTAGATGTCACGGTCAGTAGGTGGATAGCTCACATATGGACGTATGATTTTGTATTAGAGAAGGTACCTACTGAAAAGAATCAAGGCGATGGGCTGAGCCGCGTAGAATGGGGATCAATAGATGATGAATCTCTTGAGGAGGCACCCTTCGTTGACGAATTCCTTATGGAAGACGATGATGAAGGACTGCCTCCAGCTCCCAGTTGTTATACAGCCTCAGCCATAGCAACGAGCAGGAAAGACTGCTGGCGGGAAAAGGAAGACCCTTACCTCCATTACCTCCTAACTCAAGAGGATGAGGAGGAAGGATGGTATGGGATGATAGAACAAACTGTTGTTGCAGCTCATGAGCTAGCAGAAAGTTCAAGGATGGCTGAACGAACGCTAATGAGATAGAGGAAGAGTCGGAAGACCCTGAGCAAGATAAGGACGCTGAGGAGAGATTTAAGAAGAATGAGTATGATGGGGAATATAAGAGGATCAGTATGGTAATGGGCAGTAATCCGTTGGACGAATTCTACCATGAGAAAACAAAGAGAACCTTTAGGCTACGTAGGGATCACCTTTTTGTGGATGCAAAGGAAGGACTACCGTCACTGAGAGTAGTGTGTGGTAAGGGAAGGCAACTAGAGGTGATCGCCGCACTGCATGAGGATCTAGCAGGGGGTCATAGGGGTGTTGATGCTACATACTATAAAGTATCTCGACTATATCACTGGGATGGTCTAAGGGATATAGTTATGAGATATTGTAAGTCATGTGAGGCCTGTCAGAAAAGGTCATCTATGAGATTGATTGAACCCTTATACCCCACTGTTTTTGTTGAACCTGACAGTACTGTTCACCTTGATCTAATTACTATGCCACCTGGTAAGGATGGAATGAAATATGTATTAAACATGAGAGATGACATGTCTGGTTATGTTGAAGCAAAAGCCATTCGTAAGAAAACCGCAAAGGCAGTGGCAGATTGGATCGAGGAAATCTATCTAAGGTACCCCTTCATATGTGAGTTTGTGGCTGATCAGGGATCAGAGTTCAAGAATGAGATGGTCAGAAAGCTCATGTTCAGACTTGGAGTCAGGATCAGATTTGTGACACCATATCATCCTCAGGCTAATGCACCAATGGAAAGAGGTCACAGGACACTAAAGGATGCTATATCAAAATGGTGCCAAGGCGACTCCAGGAACTGGTCATCTTTCTTAAGGGCGGCAGTCTATGCTGACAATGTGATTGTCAAACGGACTACAAGTTATGCGCCCATTACACTCTGGTATGGCAGATATGTTACTTTTCCCATTGAGAACCTGGTTGAGACCTGGACCCATGAGGCACAGAGAGAGTCGTACTCCACAGAGGAGTTACTGAGGCTGAGAATCAGGCAAATCAAGGAAGTGGATGAGGTCATAATTGAGGCCACGAAGAGGATGTCAGACAGCAGATTATCAGATCAGACACGGTGGAACAGCAAGAGGTACATCAGGAAGGAGCGACTTCAGGTCGGAGATATTGTACTTCTACATGATACATCTCTCGAGACACAGTGGACCAAGAGATTGGAGGCCAGGTGGATGGGATCATTCAGGATCATCAGAGAGGTTGTAGGCAAGGCCTATAAGTTACCAGAGATGGATGGTACGAGATCCCATGGTATAGTACCGGCTCCCGGCTCCGAAAATTCATACTTAGAGACGCAGATTTGATTTCGAGTTCGGGCAGAGTGATGAGGCGAGGCCCGAGAGCCGTCTAGCATCAGCCTAAACATGCTGAGACGTGGTCAGTGTGCCCTCAGCATTTGTTGGGACGTGGTGAGAGTGCCGCCAACTTCAGACGATTATATGTTGGGATGTGGACAGTGTGCCGCCAGCTTCAGTTGATGACGATTATATGCTGGGATGTGGACAGTGTGCCGCCAGCTTCAGTTGATGANACAGTGTGCCGCCAGCTTCAGTTGATGACGATTATATGCTGGGATGTGGACAGTGTGCCGCCAGCTTCAGTTGATGATGATTATATGCTGGGATGTGGACAGTGTGCCACCAGCTTCAGTTGATGATGGTTATATGCTGAGGTGTGGACATTGTTGTCGCCAACTACAGATGATGATTATTATTTGCTGGGACATGGCCAGTGAGCCGCCGGCTATCGATGATGATTATGAGTTGGGACGTGGCCAGTGAGCCGTCAACTATCGATGATGATTATGTGCTGGGACGTGGCCCGTTGTCGTACCAAATACCTTTACAAGAGTATTTGGCGTGTTGTTTGCAAGTCACGCAAGTACGGTGTCGCCCGCTTGATGGTGTGCGCATATACGAAATAATAGGTTTTTGTCAGGGTGAGAGGCGCGCGTGGCGGCGTGGAGTATCGACATTGAGGCGCAACTGTGTGCTGGCTAGGCGTGCGCGGCGTCGCGAGCCAGCGGGACGCACAATGTTTGTCTGTATTTTACATTAAATAATTGTTGTATTAATTTTTGTTATGCTCCGGCGTGCCGTTGACTCGGGCGCGACGCTGGACTTAATGGGCGTCGCGACAGTCAGAGACCTTGAGTACGGGCCCCAGTTGACGGGTCCGCGGGTTGGGATGTCGGCGAAATTCCTCTATCATGCCGTCATTGACAGCGTGAACTGGGTTCGACGTGCATGTGGATCGGTGGGTGATTAGCCCACGAGGCGGAAAAAGGACCGAAATGGCGTGGTGTATTTGCGGGATTGCCTAAGGCAGGGTTGCAAACCGTATTCGTGACGGCGTCGAGGATAACTTCTGGTAGTATTACGGGGAACCCCGTAGCAACCACATCCGTGCTCAAGCCTCCGACGCGAGAACATGTGGGAACTGCGATCACCAGCAGGCGGGACGCCTGCTGTAGCAGGTGGGCGGTACTGGCCAGGGGTTTGCCGGTAGTATTAGGACCGAGCTTCTTCGATGGGCCGGTCGTTGTTCCTCCGCTTCGGCCCCTTCCCCCTACGGGCTTAGTAGGGACTGGGTATGGGTCCGGCCGGGCGAAACTGGGCTGCCGAGAGAGCAACTACTCGCATAGGGGGTAACCGGGGGCCGGAGTGGGCGGACCGCTGGTCGGGTGGCGCTGTGCTACAGAGTAGGGGAGTGGGAGTTAACCTGGAAGCAGGTTGGGCCAGGCGCACGCGAAGGAGCAGCATTGGCGTGGGACGCAGGTGCTGGCCGAGTAACGAACAGCAACGGAGCAGTGCGAAGGGGGGTTAGTAAAGCGGAGGAACCCGGGCGGGATTAGCGTCGGGTGCACACGAGACGGGGAGACAAACAGGAAGGGCAGTTGAGCGAGGGCTGCACGTTCCCCTGTCATCCGCCGCCGGGTAGGCCGATTCGGTCGGGGAGTTTCGGGCGAGCAGTCAAAAACCACGAGTAACCATCCCCCCGTCATATATCGATTGTCGGCCTACGTGGTGGCTGGGCTAGCGCTTGGCGCATCTCTACCGATACTCAGAGGGGAGAAAAAGGGTTGAACGAACCTGGACCCGAGTTCGTCCCCGATGCATTCGACGAGGAGAACGTCGGGGAACAGGGCTATGGCGGACGGGAGGATGTGTAACGCGCTCGATTCTTGATAGAATCGAGCGGGGCAAGAGCCTGGACAAGGGTTTTGGGGGTCAGCAAATCTAGTTATGATGTTAGTTTTGGAAGTTCGTGGGTAGGTTTCGAGACACGACAGGTAGGGGCTGCGCCTAAAGGTGAAGACCATGGCTATGGAGGGAAGAGGGGAATTGGTATCCCGCCCGATTCTTGACAGAATCGAGCAGGGAAAGATGCAAACCCAAGGTTTGGGGGCAGGGCGAGTCTAGCCATGAACTTGTTTTTTGTGATAAGTCAGTAGGAGTACAGGTCAATAAGAAAATTGTTGCGTAGAGATGGCGGAGTGACGAGCGAGGGGCGAACGGAAGTAGAGGTTTTAATGATAGGCGGATTCGGATCTACAGTCAGTTCGGGTAGGAAATTAGTGGAATGAGAGTTAGTAAGAAGAAGGTGTACACAGCGGTATGGAAAACGATTTCGAAACTACGAATGAATCTATCCGTGTTTTGGCGGAAGGTTCATTCGATTTTTGCCCGTAACTCCTATAGGAGTGTTGCAGACAGGCGGGGAGGCTGGAGACTTACCTGTTGCTCGGTGCGGGCTCATCCGGTGGCTGAAGTTCGCTGAAGGAGAAAGAGGATGAGAGCGGCTCTTACCTGGCAGCGACGTATTCTCCCTCGATCTAGGGGGAGATTCATTCCGATTTTGCATAGTTATCGAGGGAAGTGAAGCAAGGCCAGTCACGGGGTTGGAGACTTACCTGTTGGTCGGTGCATTGCTCATTCTATTGATGAAAAACTCTCTCTCTCTTCTCTCTCACACATACAAACGCTCGCGTATTAGTAGTGTATTTTACCATATTCTAGGGGGTAGATTCTTTCGAGTAAGGAGAGTTGTCGAGGCGAGTACCTGGGCACGAACAGTGAGTGAGCAACGAGAGGGGAGCACAGCAGCAGGAAGGTAGACAAGAGAGAGAGAGAGAGGGCACTTACCATCGGAGGCAGGTGGAGCGGAGTGAGCCGAAAGTCGAAGTTGCGATGTCAACAAGTTGGCCGGTGCACCTTACCGTGATATAGTGGCAGATTCATCCTCTCTTGGCACGTTCGGCAGACGTTTGAAGTTTCAGAGGTCTTGGCCGTGGTATTCTTCATCCCAGTGCTTATGTTTTATGGCCTGCCTCTTCATATCGGTTATACTCATCCTCGACTTGCTATTGGTGCTCGTTTTTGCAAACTCCGTGACTGTCGAAAGGGTGCATCTTCCCATATTTGAGGGGAAGACACATCCTGAGCGATGTGGGGCACAAGCTCCTATAGAGTGGGAGCAAGCATGCATAATAGGTGCGCGGGGAAACGTGAACAGATGGACAGGTGTTGTTCACAGGCAGAACGAATGAGCAGATACGGCGGGTTGTGCTCAATTATGTGAGTCGCTCGCAGCTTGCCGATGAGATTGGTCTTCGAAGGGAGAATTCACCGGCAATCTAAAGAGTCAGGCTTTGTGACAGCAATCTAAAGAGTCGGGCTTTATGACGTCTCGATAGCTCACTTTGTGGTCGGTGATTCGCCGACGCTTTTGTTGGTAGGCTGGTTGGGGTGATGTGCCTACATGCCTTTCCGCCATCACTCACTACGCCTACTTGGTTGATTCTGCTGTTACGCTTTGGACGGAATGCTTCGTAGACCCGGGAGGCCGTCACGGATGGCTGGTCGAAGTACTGTTGATGGGCTACTAGCCATCATTGTGTAAGGACGGGGCGCTGCTGTTGGTTATTTGCTGCTGGGCTCAAACGAAACTAACCACGCGTACAGCCGACTGCAGTTCTACCGGGGAAACTGCAGAAAGAGTAGAGAGAGAGGTGGTGGCTGAGATACTTACCTTGAATGCGCCACTTGTTGACCACAAACTGCTGTGAGAGGTTTGAATGCGAGCACTTTTGTTGAAGCTAATACAGCTTGAGGAGGAGATTATGTCATGACAGTGCATTCAATCGAAGTCTAATGAAAGATTCATTCTCATTATGCACATATAAGCAGGCAGCGATTGGGCACAGCTTCAGCAGGAGTGAAGATTTCGCGCAGTTGTCGGTGCTTCAGGATGCTGTGTAGAGGCGATTGGTCTAAGAAGAGGTGCGGGGACTTATAGGAGTGAGCAGGTCCTGCAAAGGGGGAGTTAGTGTTGCGATATGGGAGTCCCTTCAGGGGAGGCTGCGTCAACAATTTGACTCGCCTGACCAAGCGACAGCAGTCATTGGCCATCATTGCGGGGCCCTCAGGCGAAAGAAGATAACAAGGCCCTCTCCTGAGAGTTGAGTTTGTCCCTCCCTTGTATCTCGAGCGTCTGAAACCCCTTATCTTCTGCCCTTCTTACTCTCAGTCTAATCCTGGTTACAAGAGAAAGGCGGCAGGCGGGATTGCAACCCGTAGGACCGCAGCAAGACTCTGTGGGGAGTCAGCCCACCGATTGCGGGAGCTCTGCCGGAACTCAGGGGGAGTTCTGGAGGCAGGGAACTGAAAGGTAATCATTGCGTTCGTTCTATAAACTGGTATAATCCCTATCGGTATTGCCCTTGGTATGTTTTGACTGAGTATACTGTTTGTATCCCTACTTTGACTTTTGTTTGACTTTCATGACTTGAACCAGAGAAAGTAAAGGAATGCTTGAACAATCTCAGTTTCAGCTTTATTTGTTGTATGAAATCAGACTGCTGAAAGGAATTGCATCTGGGGAAGGCAGGATGGGGGGCTATTTTGCTTAAAGGTTGACTGGGTCATTAAGATTGGGAAGTCCCCATAAGTTTGGGGAGACTAAGTGCTTTGTTTATTTTGGCTTGCATGGAGCGTCAAACCCTTCTATAAGTTTAGGGGGTCTAATTGCTCATGAAGGGTCAGGCTGTTCTATAAGTTTAGGTGGCCTGACTGCTATGACTTGTGAGGGCTGATTGTGATTGACTTTTCAGGGACCAAGTGTATTTTGTAAGTTCAGGTGCCTTGGTCGCCTTGTTTATATTGGGTTTTCTCCTGTTTATCTGTTTCTGAACGAGGAGGTCTAAGTCGTTTTATAAGTTTAGGTGGTTTAGCCTCTTCCTGCCTTTATTTTGAGATAATAAACCTGACAGAGGGCAGATCATTCTGTAACTTCAGGTGATCTAGCCCAATGCCACGAACAGAATGGATCAGAAAGAAATTAATCAGGCAGAGAGTCAGACTGTTCTGTAAGTTCAGGTGGTTTGACTCAAAGCCTCGCACATGCTGGAACCCAATGGTTACAACTTGGCTATACTTTACTATTATTCTATTTTAGAACGAGCTAATCATATTGTTCTATAAGTTTAGGTGGTCTGACTATAGCCTATCACAACTTGAAGAGAGTATAATTAAGAATAAAATTAATGGTAAGCTGGAGGCAGACTGAACTTAAGTTAGTTCAGTCTTATGCAGCCTTAAAAGACAAAGGGAAGACAGGTATATATAACTTGGATCTCTTAAATAAGTTCAGGGCAACTAGAATGGTCTAGTCATATGCCCAAAGAAGAGAGAAGTAGTCGTGCCCTCTGTTTTGTCTATACTCTTTGGCTAAGTTAGGCACATTCCATAAGTTTTGGTGGTCTGACTTTATGCCTTATGTAAGCTGGGTATGAAGGGTTAAGTTATTGAACGATCATGAACTATTGTGTGTTTAAACATACTGGGGATGGTGAGAGTATTTACCTTTGTGGTTTGGTCTGCATGTGACTGAGTGAAGCTACTACTTAGTCTGAGTTTCAGTTTGATAGGTAGTTGCTTTAGTCGCTCGCCACGTGCTAGAACTATAGGAGTTAGTTTCAATTCCTGCATTTTCTGAGCTAAGTTTTTTTACTTAGATCAATTCTCGCATTTTTTGGGATCATTTTTTTTTTACTTGGCTTTGTATAAATCTTGACAAGCTACTTTCTCTACGGGAAGCGCTGCCGAAATTTCTACAAATCCAAGGAGTTAGTCAATTTTTGACCTGTCAAAGCTCAACTTGTCTTTTCTTTATATTTGACCTAGTAAAAATCTGGAAAGTTTCCTTTTTTAAAGGGAGTGCTGCCCAAATTTTTGCTAATTAAGGGAGTTAGACAAAATTGGACTTTGAGAAGTCAAAGTTACTTCAAATTCTGACCTTAGCCTTGTATAAATTTTGGAATAGTAATTTTCTAGAGGGAGTGCTGCCGAAATTTCTGCAAAACTAAGGAGTGAGTTAAATCTTGTCTAAGTTGAACTCAAGTTGTCTTCTGAGTTAATATCAGACTTAGTATAAATCTGGGAAGTCTCCCTTTCTAAAGGGAGTGCTGCCCAAATTTCTACTAGTTCATGGAGTTAGACAGAATTTGACTTTCTAGAGTTAGAGACTATCTCTGTTTTCATATATGGACTTGTATAAATTATGAGAAGGCACTTTTCCTACGGGGAGCGCTGCCGAAATTTTCTTAGATTAAAGGAGTTAGATTATATTTTAATAGGTGGTGATTTTCGCAATCCACCCTTAGTAGGGGAGATCATGTCATGAGTCTACCTTTCTTTGGGCGCTCGCTTAACGGTAGACTTAGACTTAGTTATCAGGCGATATTTTGAGAGGAAGTGTGATATGAAGATTATTCTCCAGGAGCTTATGGTTTTAGCCTGGGGCATTGACCTATCATGTGTTACAAGTCCTCTTAATTGTTTGATTTAAGTTCAGGACTAAATTCAGCTTGATCCCTTGAGGATCATCTTCTGTTATCACTGATAACAGGTCGGTTGGTTGATCGCCGACTTGTCGGCTCACGACACAACTTTGCTTACACATGTACCTCGACCTGATTACCTTAGACCTAAGAGTTGATATGTTGCTTTTATGGTTTTAACTAGACATCTTTTAATGACCATTGTAAAGAACTTGTGAGATTTATGGAAGATTGGACTATGACTGGGGCTTGAGTGTGTGAGGCGTGGCGTGAGTAACAGGGAACAGTAAAGTTGACCACATTGGTGTATGACAATGTGGCTATTGTGTGTGTCTGTTTTTTATGCAGGTTAGTATTTTGGAGCTTGATATATGAGTCATACTTTGGATGCAGTGAGAATGACAACCATGTGTAGCACGATCTGCATACCTGATGGGTTTATGTTTCCTCTTTTTTTGTTGTTATCTCGATATCTGATTTGATATATATATATAAGTATTGGGATGCTTATTTATTTATTGGATAATTTTACTTGTTAATTTTTATAGTTGGACGTTGTAGTCTGTGACAGCCGTCGAAGTCAAACCCTTTGACTTTCGCCCAGGCCCGGAGTGGGACTCATCTCCAGGGTAGTAAGGAGCGACCGCCACCACAGGTACGGACCTGTGTACCACCCATTCTGCACAGAGTGTAGAAGAGGGTGTGTGGTATTCAACCGCGCATGGCCCTCGAGATTAACGAGGACCGCATGAGTATGGGTACTACATAGTACGTCATCATTGCGACCGCTTGTGTACGCTTGCATTGCAAGTCGATATGAGCTAGCCCTGCGTCCGCGCGGTTTTATACTAAGCCTCGCGCGCGACGGCTATCCGATTTCCGCATCGGAAAGTTATGGGACGGTTACCGAGGGGCTAGGAGCGTTGTCGCGTTGTTTGTATTGTACCGTTTCGTATGTGTGTGTGTGTGTTTTATTTTTGCGTTCGTAAAAGTGGTGTGCGCGTGGTATGTGGGATGCGTCCTAGTCGACCGACGACGAGCCGCGCTTGGGACCTCAGCCCTCCAAGATGTCGGTTCGCGTGCGGGTCCGATAGGCGTATTACCGCTCGTACCCCCTATGCTACAGAGAACGAGAAACGCCCTCGACTGGTCTACCTCTGCGATTGCAACTGATCAGCTTTCGTACTGTGGACTGGTTGCTCGGGGGGGATACGCCCACCGAAGGGAGGTGACAGCTTCCATAAGGTCGAGGTAGTCATGCCTCGCGTAGGCCCTGTCCTGTCGTAGGGGCTCGCGAGAGGTATGGCTGGCACACTCGGCCAGAGCGGCTTGCGGAAGCTCCATGTATATTCGCGACGAAGGATTTAAGACCAACTCCTGCGTGACGCGGACGGGAGGGTCCCGCGCTGCCCCGTGCGGTGCTGGACCGATGCGCACGACACCGTGTGCCGCCAGCAGCAGCCGACAGTCGGCTGCTATGATTATGGTATGATTTCGGATGCCGGAGCTGGATACGAGCAGCCTATGATGGCTCGGCTCATTGGTGGACTTATGTGTCTGACGGGCCCAGATTGGCCCCAGTTTTGCATGTATGTGAGTTAAACTTTTAAAATTTCAGTTCATTGCATTGTATCTGGCTTGTCATGTGTCAGTCCTGGGACATGCCTGGGGGATTGGGAGCCAGTTTATGGGATTTCAGTTCTTGCCTCTTATTGTATTTTATTTAGTCTGAATGGCATTTATGAAATGAATGGCTGTGGGATAAAGTAAAATCTGTTTTCTTCCTCTCATAAGTCAGCGCTCAGTTGATGGGGCAACCTTCTAGTACGATTGCGTAAGGAGGATTGTCTAGCATCATCTGGCACAAATTGATTAGCTATCTATGAAGGAGAGTGACATTTGGCCTAGTGAAGTGTTCCCTTGGCAAGGGACCCAGCATTGCCGAGATGGGGTTCCTCTCCAGACGGGCCTTCGCGGCTAAACGCTACCAAGCTCTAAAGGGATAGGTAATCAGTCATGTGTCATAATCGATGGAGTGATCTGTCCGATCATGTGATCGGGCAAAGATCACTTAGCATCACAGCGGATTGAGGCTCGCTGCATTCTTCATACTGGAAGGAGTGTTCCCACTGCAGCCGTCAGGCTCTCGCAACGGTTCCCCGGCGAGAGTCTATCCACAGTGGCGTCCCCTACGGTGTCAACACTTGCGTCCTTCATGAAGAGGCGGAGAGTTTTTCGACTGCGCCTCTTCAGCAAGAGATGATTCCCTGAAGCAGGTTCTCACAAGGTCTAGAGGCTAGCTGGGTCAGCGGGGTGTCTGAGCCATAGTGGCAGATAACTCTGGACCCTAAGGTGGCTAGCCGTTCCTCAGGTCATCGTATGGTGATCTGGTCCGCCTGCTAGAAAGGAAGGAGGTATCCTGAGCCTCTCCCAGTCTAAATTCGACATTTGGCTGATCATAGTGGACTCCTACTATCACTCTGATTGGGGTGTCTCTCGGGAGCAGTGTCTCCAGGGGCATTCCCTTGGCGCCGAGCCAAGCCAGGTATCCACAGCCCAGCTGGCAACAGGGTCATTATGGCCTCCTAGCCCACTGTTGCAAAACTTAATTGTGAACTCGCTCTGACTCACCAGCAGTGTCTGGTTGGGTGTTGGTTGGCTCCCCGCACAGTAGCAAGAGTCGGGCGTTAGAAAGAAGTCGAGCGAGTAGACGGAGGTTCTGAAGTCGACTAAAGAGCTTCCGCGCCATGGGTCTGCACTCATCGGAGTGAGGGCTTCATGAAGGGGTGTGCGGCTCCCCGTGAGCTGTTCTAAGCAATGGCTCAGAGGGTGGTCGGACCGCCATGACTGGGAATCAGGAATGACTTTGCTCTGCTTCCCGGGTAGGGTCAGCGGAGGAGCCCACCAGGGCGAGAGGGGGCACTCTCGGAAGGTCGAAAGGTAAGACTCTGAGAGTGAGTGAGGAAGGGGTGTCGGCAAGGGTCTTTAGGAGAGATCCTTCTTTTTCTCGTGTTTTTTTATGAGGCATGACTTGATATCTGTTTTGCAGGTACCCTACAGCCAGATGAAGACAACGGGGTTTGGTATGACCCGACAGTGAGAGGCACAGAGCCGGCAGACAAAGAGAAAGGGGTTTGGTATGTTCACCCCTTATGAGGCAGCCTTCGGTCTAGATGACCTGGATGATCCTGGATGCGTTGATTGGTCCCATATCCGTCCGTGGCTGAGATATTGATTATGTTGTACTGATGGGCAGTCTAGATGAGATGGATTGATCCAATGATGACAAGATGTGCAGGCCAGGATTGAGACTTGGACTGCTAGACCAGACCTAGCAATGGGGTCAGGTCTAAGATTGAGAATCGATCATGATGATGCATGAGGTCAAACTTAATGAGAGGTTTGACGTAAGATTGAGGCTGATTCAGTGATGCAAGGGAACGGGATTGATAGTATGATTGGGCTGCATGAGTAGTCATGATACTTGCGTGCGGTGATTGCACCACCAACAAAAAAATTGTCGCTGAAATTCAACAAAATTTATTTTGATGTCCAACTTATTCACGCCAGAAGGGTCGTGACGAACTGTTGAAACTAGGTCTTCTGTTGTGTTCAACTACTCGTCAACATTATCAACTTATTCCCAATGAGTCCAACATGGTTTCCAACAGGTCTCCAACTTTTTCTCAACGACTCGAACATGGTTTCGTACAGGCCTCCAACATGAACCAACACGTATCCAACATGATTCTTGACCCACATTTCGGTACATGATTGGTGAGAGAGTGCGTGTGTGTGTGTGTGTGTGGCGATCGTGTAATGCGGCCCGGTCCTGTAGAATTGCGTGTTTTTGTGGTGTTATTTGACACCCCCCCCTTTCTATGAAGCCTCCAGCGAGGGAACATGCGGGAGCTGCACCCACCAGCGGGTGCGATACCTGCTACAGCAGGTGGTCGATACCAGCCAGGGGTCAACCGGTAGCATCATAACGGGAAACAAATCAACACGGTTGGGAAGTGGGTATCATTTACGTAAGAATACGCCTAAAACGTATTCATATATGACTCCCACTTCCCAACCAAATTGTCACAAGTGTAAGTTATGTGGTTGCACTCTGCAACTTGAAGCACCTGCCCAGCGAGTTTGTGCATCTCATGCTAGGTAGTATAACCACCTTTGAAACTTTTTTTTTTTCTAGTACTTCTCAAAATATGAATGGATGTATTTGCATAAAAATTCACGCCGTACGCCAAAAATGCACATGTGGCACCAAGGCCAACATCTTGACTCCGAGTCGTACAGGATCAAGTGTATGGTGATGCAAAGTGACGTATGACGCCGCCTTCGAAAGAGTCACGGTGAGACAAAGGTATACTCCAACCTCCAGTGAAATATGCAATGCTTGAATATTTTCATACTATTGCGAAAGATTCATTCCGATTTTTCTCATGCCATATATGGAACTATCCTCTGTCTATCTCTTTGTGCGCATGGCTGGAAAGCAGTACGTATTTCCATATTCTGCCGAAAGATTCATTCCGATCTTACTCATTTTATTGATGAAACTAACCTCTTTCTACCTGCTACTTCCATCGATTAGATGAAAATATACAGTGTCACACTATTTTTTTCGGTCTTTTTTTTTTTTTTTTTTTTTTTTAAGAGAGAGAGAGAGAGAGAGGTACCGGGAGAAAAAAATTGAACTTGTTCGAGGTTCAAGTATCAATAGTGAGCGATCCAGTAACAACCATTTCTTGCAGTGCCCTTGAATTTATTTCACTAGTCACGGCGGCGAACGGATCGGCGTGTTACTCTGTACCTGCATCTACCCGGTAGCATTAGAGACCATGCCAACGGGACCAATCCCTGTGCCTCCCCTCAGGTCCCCTCCACTACGAACATCG
>BFEA01000211.1:444573-475468 GCA_003427395.1 Chara braunii | reverse complement strand
CACGTGGCTGGCCTTGTACGTAAGAGGTTATGAACAGGTGGAGCTTTCCTTACCTCCTTCCCCTTCCCTTTTTTCCTTTTCCTTTTTTCTTTTCCCTTTTTTGCGCTCTGATTCACAATCTGACAATATATATGACACACGGGGGTGAGGGCAGCCGCCGCTCAACCCACATCCACGTGGGCGGCCTTGTACGCAAGAGGTTCTGAACAGGGGGAGTTGTAAGGAAGAAGATTAAAAACGAATATAAGATTTTTTTGTTTTTTTGGTTTTTTCGCTTAGGCGCTCTGATATCATGTGACAATATATAGATATATTTGACGATATATATCGTCAAACAGAGATGCCCAGTAAACCGTAGGCAGAGAGGGAGGGAGAACAGGACGACAAACGAGGGGCTGTGACAAACTGTTTCGTCGGAGTTTCACCGACTCATCAGGAGGCTGAATATATATATCTGTTTGACACTATATATGTATATATGCATAATATATATGAATATTTTACTGTTTTGGCCCGGCCGGGCAAGTTGTCCCGGGCCATTCTGGTAGCCTAGCTAATTTTGTAAAAAAAAAATCCCAGGTTTAACCAAGTTTTCTTGAGGATTAAACGACGTCTAATTTAATGAATATATTGTAATTTGCTAGGCTACCAGAGTGGCCCGGGGCAACTTGCCCGACCGGGCCAAAAGTAAAATAAAATAAAACAAAATCTAATTATTTTTGGTTTCAAATTTGATACAGAATTTCGACGTGACCCTGAGGCAAAAGTTGTTTAGTTTTGTGCATCGCATAGTTTTCTTCCAGATCTTTTGGACTGTTTTTTGCCCAAAGAAAACCAGGTTTAATCAGTCACTTTTCGTTTAAATTAAAAACATCGTCAGTCAGTTTTTTCTTGTAAATTAAATTACGTCTAATTTTTTTTTTTTTTTTTTTCTTTTACGTATAATCTTTTAACAATCTACTTAGTAATGTTCTTCAACACCTTTAAATGACTGAGTTCTGAATAATTAGTGTTCCAGATACAATTAGGCAGCTTTCTTCACATTTAAATTACGTCGATTTTTTAATGAATTCAATAATAATCGAAGTTGTGAATAGTAGTCGTTTTTCGTTTTACATTAAATTGCTTCGCTCACTATAAGTGAGAACCATCACTGCCCCCGACAACTCGAAATTGCGCAGTCTTGACTTGGCGCGCAGTACACGGGGTGTCTTGACTTGGCGCGCAGTACACGGGGTGTCTTGACTTGGCGCGCAGTACACGGGGTGTCTTGACTTGGCGCGCAGTACAAGTACACGGGGTGTCTTGACTTGGCGCGTTGTTGGTCGATACGCCGGGCCGCGGGCAGTCACCGGCTGGCAATTTTTCGTGCTCAGAATACATTCGGCGAAATTGTTTGGGGGAGAGAAGAAAACAGTGATATAGAGATGAGTGCTTATCTGTCCGAGGGAAAAACATAAAAAAATTGAAACAAATAGTTTCTGCATGGCCAAAAAGAAAAAAGAAATGCCGGCGGCAAAGAACGCATTTTTTTCCCTTCTTTGCCGATACAGCCACGTCCACTTTGGTTCGTATTTAAAATACGGTTAGTGTCGGGCGCGGTGCTGTCTTACCCACTCCTTCGGGCATGTAACTCCGACGTTCCTGTCCACAATTTTTTTTTTTTTTTTTTTTTTTTTTTTTTTTTTTTTTTTTTTTTTTTTTTTTTTTTTTTTTTTTTTTTTTTTTTTTTTTTTTTTTTTTTTGGAACCGAAGTCGTCAGGGCTTACCGGGTTCCGCCAGTAGGACCTGACAAATTCGGTTAAAAAAACGCCGAAATCGTGGCCAGGAAGATGATAGCTAAATGCCCAAAGGAGGAATAACTACATCTATATGCCATGCCCGGAATGACTGATCCCCGGGCTATGTGAGTGGGTTGACATTATAAGGGGTCCCTCTCTGAATTATTCCCTTAATGATCCATTCCTCCCTCCCCCCCGCTCCTTCTCCTCTCTCTCTCCCTCTGTGCTCACGTTAGAAGGGATATCCTTTTCCAATTAACATACCTCGGTAGGAAAAAAAATCGTCGAAAAAACTTCCGGATGCGAAACACCGTCCTATTCCTTTTCGTAATGACCCGTATACACGTTGTCGTAAGGCGTAAGGCCTCGACGCACCACTCCGTCGCCAAATGCCAACCAAAGGTAACATTTTTTGTAAACGAATCCGGAGTAATTCCGTGTTTTCAATTCGTTCAGAATGGTGGCGTTTGGTGAGCGGTGGGGCGAGGTGCGTGTATACATATGGATGTATATGTATGTTTATGTGGGGTTCAGCAGCCTGATGAGTCGGTGGGACTCCGACGAAACAGTTTGTCACAGGCCCTCGTGTGTTGTCCTCTTCTCCCTCTCTGCCGACGGATTACTGGGCAGTTCTGTTGGACGATATATATATGTAGAAATGTTTATGTATATATATGTGTGTTGTATGTATGTATGAAGATGTATAAAATCGTCATAGAGAAGTGCGCGGTGAACTGTAGGCAGAGAGGGAGGGAGAAGAGGACAACAAAGAAGGGGCTGTTATGACAGTGTTTCGTCGGAGTTTTTCACCTAACGCATCAGGAGGCTGAACTCTTTCTCAGTCTGCAGACTCCCCTAACCGATGATGTTGTTAGTGAGAATCCACCTTAACCCCGGTTGCGGTTAAGCATCAACGACCGCCCGGCAATTGATACCCTAAGGTGGTGGGGACCACCAACCACTGCTCTCAAGGTAGCTGTGATAGAAATCGAAGCAGACTATTCACCCACAGTCGGTGAAACTCCGGTCGTAGAGACTGGCTAGTGAACGGTAGGCAAGGTGTTGTCGTCTTCTCGCTCTCTGCCTACGGTTCACCGCGTGTATTTAGATATCGATTTTTTATTATTATTATTTTTTTTAACACAGATATGGAGTTCAGTCTCCTGCCTCTTGATGAGTCGGCGAAACTCCGACGATATACAGTCGGTCACAGCCCCTCGTTTGTCCTCTTCTCTCTCTCTGCTCACAATTCGCCGGGCAGTTCCTCTTTTCCCTCTCTGACTACGGTTTACCGGACAGCTCTGTTTTGCGATTTCTATGTTTGACGATATATATCACCTTCATAATTCATACTTGACCTCATTGGAGTTTGTATTTTTTTCTCTCCGCGTGGGCTTTGCAGTTTTTTATTTTTGTTGTTCCCTGCGTGGGCTTTACAGTCTTAAATGGACGTGTTTGTCATGTTCCTCTTCATAATTCTAATACATGCTTTTGTTCATTGTTGTCGTGATATTCCCTCTCACACTCGTTCTGAACCTACATACATTGAAACTAGACGTCTTTCCATGCAGTATTGGCACGCGTGCGCCATATGTACATAATACATATACGATACCACATAATTTGAAAATTTTGAAACTACCTTCTTCCCCCGAATACAACGTACGGTCGTTATAGCTGTATTTGGGTTGTCTTTCAGACTAAATACAGCTATAATGACCGTACGTTGTATTCGGGGGAAGAAGGTAGGTTTCCCTTCTAGCTCGAAAAATGCAAAGACATCTCTTTCTACTTCTCGCGCATGAGGAGACCCATCACCGGAAGGATTCACATAATCCGCTTGAAAAGGGGCCTCATTCTTTTTGTTAGTGTTTGAGAAGACGACATTTTTTTAAGGGTATGTACTCGCAGTATTCGAATATGAGAATATACAAGGTCCTTAGTCTTCCTGCGGTTATGGAGTTCCCCTCTATGCTCTTTGCATTCGTGGGAACGAAATGCAAATGAATCAAATCAAATCAAATCAAATCAAATCAAATCAAATCTTGAGACTGCTCGTGTAATCCGGCTGAATTCGACAGTAACGTAACGGAAAAGGAAAAAAAAAGAAGTTGAAATGAATAGAATCAAAGCAAATCTTGAGACTGCGCGCACGTGTAGTCCGGCTGAATTCAATGGGAAGGTAACGTAACGGAAAAAAAAAAAAAAAGAGGAGGTGAAATGAATCAAATCAAATCTTGAGATTGCTTGTGTAGTCGGGCTGATATCGACGGTAACGTAACGTAATGTAAAATAATGGAGAACGCAAAAAGAAAAAAAAAAAGGTGAAAACGTAACGGCAAAGCTAGCAGTATCGGAACGACGTAGTTGGTAGAGTTGTTCCCGTTTTTGAGGGTTGTAGAGCACACTTTTTATTTTATTTTATTTTTTAGAGAACACACTTATCAAATATACCTTTAGATTTTTGTATAAGCACCTAGGTTGCCAGCCGGGCCGCCCGGGTCACCTTGGTTTCCCGGGCGGCAGCCCGTGGGTCCCAGCCAAAACAATGCCAGAATATCCGAAAAAAACCCTACGTTATGGGGGAAAATTAACTGAACAACTTTTGCCTCAGGTTCACGTTGAAAATTCTTTACCAAATTTAAAATAAAAATAAAAATTGAAGATTTTTTTTTCTTTTTTTAGCCCGGCCGGGCAAGTGGTCCCCAGCCACTCTGGTAGCCTAGATAAACACCTAAAAAACATGGATAACAGAGAAGGTTAGTATGGTCCCTGCGCATAAATCAGCAAATAGTCCCTGATTAGTATGGTCCCTGCTTATAAATCAGGAAATAGTCCCTGATTTATGGATAGCAGAGTCACTGTGCGCGGATACAGAGAAGGTTAGCATGAATGACATTCAGAAATCCAGAGCTGGTCCCCCCCCCCCCCCCCCCAAAAAAAAAAGGAAAGAAATGGTAAAAAAAAAGAAAATAAATGGTTTTTTTTTTTTATAAAAGGGATAATTTCTAGGCTACCAGAGTGGCCCAGGGCCACTTGCCCGGTCGGGCCGAAAATAAATAAATAAATAAATAATATTTTTTGACTTTAATTTTTATTTTAAATTTGGCAAAGAATTTCGATGTGACCTTGAGGCAAAAGTTGTTCAGTTTATTTTTCTGCATAACATAGTTTTTTGGGGGACTTTTTTTTTTTTTGTTTTGGCTAGGACCTTCCCTGGTCCTTGCACGGCCGGCCCGTCCGGGAAAATAGGATTACCTGGGCGACCCGGCTGGTAGCCTAGGATAATTTGCAAAACACTGGCATAAGTTGAGATATATGCTTAATGCCCCCTGAAAGATTTGGGTAGAGCGGAATGCCCTTTTGGGCGGAAATCTTTGTGTTATGCCCCTGTCAGGTGGGTGTGCAAATTTGTGGTCGCATTTTGCCCTACCCATCTTTCAGGGTCATTTTGGCATATATCTCGACTTATGGGGGGTATTTTGCAAATTATCCCCCCCCCCCAAAACGTATTGTTTTTGTAAACACAGTTCAAAAACATATTTATATCGGCTTCAGCTACCCAAGCGATGAATATCAATTTTGGTTCAGAAAAATGAAAGGGGGGGGGGGGAGAACAAAAAGTATTTTTTTCTTGACAAGCCGAATTCTGTTAAACTGCCTTCTCTCTTTCAAAGAACGCCTACCTATGTCCCTGGCCCCACTACACGGCACTCCACATGTATGTGGACAGAATTGTGGCGGAGATGCAGGAACATTACCAGTTCCAGAAACATATAGAATGTTGTGTAGTTGAGCTAGGCCATATGAATGTACAAGAATGAGCATACCGAAATTTGTTTGTCCCTTAAGACATCGACAGTGGAGTGCAAGTTGGTTCGGGTGGCAATTACAGGCCCTGCGAATGAAAAAGCCTCTGGAAAATAGAAGGGATCAGATATCGTTCGAAGCTCAAACATAACTGCCTGCGGTAAACCGCAGGCAGAGAGGGAGAAGAGGGCAACAAACGAGGGGATGTGAGATGAGTTTCACGGACTCATATGTTTGATGGTACATATATATGTTCAGCCTCCTGATGAGCCGGTGAAACTCCGACGAGACAGTTCGTCACAGCCCCTCGTTTGTTCAGCTCTTCTCCCTCTCTGCCCACAGTTTACCGGGCAGTTCGTTTTGATGGTATATATGGATATACTTATATGTCGATGAATAGATGGGAGGAGGTACGAGGATTAATCTATACAATCTATATATGCGCAGAGAAGGGAGGGAAAGGGGAATTGATCTATATGCATTGAAGAGAGGAGAAAGGGGAACAAATCTATATTCATTACATTAGAAGGACCTTTGGTAGGCAAGGTTGGTTTGGATAGGGCAAAATGTCTCTTGTAACCTGCATTCATAGATGTTTGTTAATTTATCTCCTACCCATCCCTCCATTTTTGAGGGTACACAGTCCAGAAGCTAGAACAGGCCTAGCTCCTCCACCACTGCCGGTTAATGGTCGTCGACCTATGTACTTGAAATAAAAGAGAATCTGGATGGAGGAATTATGCAGACCAGACAGATAAGGCACTCGTTCCAGAACTGCAGTAGTATTAGTGTACTAATGATAAACCAATGAACTGAATGTGCGAAGAGAGAAATGTCAACAGCTAATTATCTCGAAAACACACTCTCTCTCTCACACACACACACACACACACACACACACAGAGAGAGAGAGAGAGAGAGAGAGAGAGAGAGTACCAGACAGATAAGTCACTCGTTTCAGAGAGAGGGAGAGAGTGCACACCAGATGGATAAGTCACTCGTTTCAGAGAGAGGGAGAGAGTGCACACGAGATGGAAGAGAGAGAGAGAGAGAGAGAGAGAGAGAGAGAGAGAGAGAGAGAGAGAGAGAGAGAGGTGGTAGTGGCAGTGGTACGAGCAAGTCTGGAACTGAGGGAGTAGAGTTGCTTTTGAAAGAGGTACAGGGAAAAGGGGAGGTGGGTGGAGACATCTGGTTGTGCAGGATTGTATTTGTACGGATATTTAATTCACGCCGCCTCCCTTTGACAAGTTTTTATGTCGTTCGTCTTCTTTATGGTTATTGGTGATCCTTGGTGCTTTTCCTGATTTGACACCTTTTTTTTTGTAGGCAGTCTCTCAGTGAAATTTGACATTTATGTAGCGAGTTGGTTCTCACGTGAGTGTTTGGGGTTTTACTGACTTCCCAGGAGGTGCCCCTTCTCTTGTTTCAATGTTGCAATTTCATGGAATCTTGACTGCATCTAGCTTTATGTTGGGATGTTGCCTTTTTCTGGCATTCATCCAATCCTCCGTTTTCATGTACAATAGCTTACCTGTCTTCCATCTTTCCCTACGATCCTTTCCCCCTTTATTACTCTCCATCTACATATTTATATATGGCGTCATAGGGAACTGGCCGGTGAACTAAAGACGTTTTCTGGTGTGGCAGTTTCCTCCACTGCATTTTCCACAGCCGGAGTTTCCTCTGCGGTAGTTTCCACTGGTGCAGCTTCCCTTGCTGCAGTCTTGGGCAGATAACACCACAGTCTCCCAATGCGCATGTCATTTATTTCAAACCCTTGCCTGATCAGCCCCCGTCTCCTCTCTTTTTCTGCTTGGCCGGCGATGTATGCATTCCTCCTTGCAACCTCCGTCTCTGCCAATGGCGCACACCACATTGCCAACGTCTGGCGATCAACAACTTGTTTCTTTGTCTGCCCCGATTGTCTCTGTGCGTGCTCCACACGCTGTTGCTGTTCCTTTGCTCCCATGTCCCCTGCATACAACTTAACTTTGTGCCGACAACCACAAGACCCTGTTTTATGCTCTACACCATTGGATGTTCACAAGTCACCTGCAGAGCAGGATACTGTACCCAATCAGGGTGCACTTCCACTCAATTTCAGTCCCAACTCCGCAGACCATATGGGTGCTCGGCAAACGACTGCCCAGCAAACAGCCCAGCCTTGCAACATCATCAAGTTGTTGGCCAGTTTCCAGCACTCCAGCCTGAGATCCTTCCCAACCTCTGTGGTCTGGCTGCAACTAATGCTTATCTGACATGTTCTCCACCACCCGCCTTATGCAGCGTCAACCTTTTATGCAATAGCTTGATGCAATTCTTCCCTGCCTACGGTGAACTATCTACCATAATGATGATCGATTGTCCACGAAAGAGTAGTAATTCAGGATTCCGATTATTCTCCGATTGTAGAATCTTAATATGTCAGCATGATCCATGGGGACTATTCCACGTTTTGCCATTGGTATAAAGTCTCCTTTTAAAAATCCCTGTTCTCGCAGTGTACTTAACAGAATGGGAACTATATCCATGGTGACTCTTCCACGTTTTGCCGTGGTATGAGGCTTTACAATTGAGGCTGTGCGGGTAACAATGAGAGACTGTCAACTTGAACAATGGTATGTGCAGGCAGCTGAGTGGTTTCGTTCTCCATCCCACATTTGTGCCTGTATTGTTCATGGATCCATGCTTCTGACCACTACCGTCTTCACCTGAATAGAATGCCCGGTGAGTATCGTTGCCATATGAACTGAAAAATTACCCAAATACAGCTATAATGACCGGGTGTTATATTCGGGTGAAGACGGTAGGAGCTGCGGGACAACGGCACCATGGTCCATGCTGTGGTTGATGTTGGCCAATTCTTTAGATTATGTTGTCTTCTTGCCACAGCAAACCTTCCACATTCTCCTCTATGTCAAAAATAATTTCTCTGCCCCTGTTGTGCCACAGCAGGGCGATGTGCCAACGCTGGTGACCTTCTCCTTTGGAAAGGTACAGACACTGTTACACTTGGCTGCAGGCGTAATTGTCTCTCACACAATCACTATGATTCCATGGTTTCTGCATTTGTGCGTGCAGAGGGCTGTCCCTCCTGTCCTGACTGCAGACACCCTCCACATCCGGACATCATGTGTCAGCCATGGACGTTGTACTCGAGAGATGCATGGTCTTTTGTGATGCCCCTTCTTTATTCATGCTGGCTTGCACCCGACATGCCATGTGTTGGGAGTGTTTTGTGGGCATTGTCAATGCCAGCCGCCATGGCAATTGTGCATAGAATGCTCAGCTAAGGCTTCCATGTTATCATCCGGCTCACACTTACAGTGCACTCTGTCGTCAAGGGCAGGCTGACTCCTGAGCCTTCTCTTATCCTTCCCTATACTTGACTCCTGAGCCTTCTCTTATCCTTCCCTATGCTTTCGTCTCCATTCCACTCTCCTTACTTTCCCTTTGCCTTCTTTCCATCTTTTTCTCTATTATTCCCTCTCCCTTTACGAGGCCCCTGTTTCACAGCCTACGAGTGGGCCGTTATGGCACACAGGGATGCTGGCAGCTCGTGCTAAACTTTTTTAACGTGGTGAGCCTTGTACGTGAGAGGCGAAGTAAAGGGGGTGCTAAAAGAAGAGATGGTAAAAGAGAAACCACGGAAAAAAACAAGTAAGCAAAGAAAAAAAATAATTGCACAGAAAAAGGCAATCTCAGTGTGCTACATGGTCTTCTCTCCGTTTTTTTTGTTTTAATTGTTTTGCAAAGTACTCTCTTTCAACTGATAGATAAGTCGCATTATATATATGATCACAGCGAACTGGTTGGTGAACCGTAGTCGAATGGGAGAAAGGATGAGACACAGGTGCTGTGACAGACTATTCTGTCGGATTCTTACTGACTCATCAGGAGGCCGAACCATCTACAATCTGCAGAGTCCCCTAACTGATGATACTCTCTGTGAGAATCCACCTTAAACACAGTCCTCGGGTACCCGCCTGCCCCACCTTAATGTGCACATGTGCATCATTGTTGTTCTACATATCACCTTCTTTATTGTCTGTGAACAATCAAATTTTCATCATAATTTATTTGGTTAGTCCTTCACGGTTTCTTTGTCTCAGTCTTATCTCTGTGGAACACCTCCCTCCCTTTCCCTGCCTGCTGTCTTTCTTTCTTTGTTTCGTTTTGTGACGAGTTCCGCTCTGCTCATTGGTCCATCAAAGCGAATTTGACCTTTCCATAACATATCTCACCATCTTTTTGCCCATCTCCTCTGTGTTTATTGAAATTTTCCTCCCCGTTGTTTTAAAATCCCTCCATCTATATGGACGATAGTGTTGGTTACACCACACACCTGGCAGCGGAGAGAGCTCCTGTTTGCTGGCTGAGGGGGTAGGTTGAAGTTCTACTTGATTCTCTCGGGACTGGTGAGGGTCTGCAATTAAATTTAGTGAGGTCATACACGCTTCTTTAGATTATAGTGGTGGAATGCACCCGGAAGCAGAGGGGGTTGCTCCTCAAGGGAGAGACAGTGTGGGTGTGTGGTGAGAGAGAGAGAGAGAGAGAGAGAGAGAGAGAGAGAGAGAGAGAGAGAGAGAGAGAGAGAGAGAGAGAGAGAGAGAGAGAGAGGTATTCATGATTGGCTGATTTGCATGTACAGATCTAAAGAGTGCATATTTGGTAATGAGGATTGTGGAGTGTATAATGGGAATCGATCATGGTTTATCCTTTTTTTCCCCAAAATCTAGGAGTTTGGGGTCACACTGATTGACCACATGAGCTGATTAGCGGAGAAACTCCCTTTGATTAAAACTACTGAAAGTTTTACAGCATCTGTGTCCGAAAAACTGAAAGCTTTGGAACATGCGTTCACTGAATAACTGAAAGTTATGTTTTAGGACAACGGTCTCTTGGACAACGGAGCGTTCCTTCTTGGATAAATGATGACTGATCAATCTGTCAGGGATAACAGAGGATTGGTTGGAAATTAAGTGTGGGGGATTTTTGAGGTTCGTGTCTAAAGGAAGAGGGATGGGGTGAGAGAGGGAGAGAAAATTGGTGCTCGAAGCTGGGTGAGGGAGATATGGTGGCCATCTGTGCTCTTTACGCTGGGAGGGAGCGTTGGGGGATTGGGAGAGGTAATAGTAGTGTGTTTGATTCTTTCCCCTGCCATGTCTTTTCTCTTGGAAGGTAGTACTGCTGCATTCATCGTTCTTCGCGGTTTTGGCCATACCGACAGTGGCTGACAAACCGCACTTGCCTTGTGCTATATCCCCGAAGTCCAATTATTAAATTCACTTGGGGCAAAGTCTGATCAGATGACTAGTTGAATACTCCTGTTCTTTTTTGGTTGGGTGGTTCCAAGTCGAGGAGTGATCCATCAATTCCTTGCAACCCGATTCGATGTCTATTTTTACTCCGAGCTGAGATGGCATCGAGTTCCTTTGGATTTATTGGTTTTCAGTATGAATTCGAAATTACTTCTGATAGCAAAGCATTGTCGGAAGGATGTGAAATGATTTGCCTGCTTGCTTCATCGCGATTGACAATGAGATAAATTTCTCTGTATGATATATTTGGTAGGAAATAACGAGACGATGGTTTTGCAGTGTGGCTTGTAGTATGTAGATCGGCCACCTCTGCTGCTTCTTCTCTTGCTAATGGACCGGTGTAATGACTGACTGATCGAGTGGGTTGGTGGGTTTGGAGTCTTTGACAAGTTGGGGCCAGGGAGATTTGGTGGGGAGGGGGGGGGGGGGGGGTTGTTTGGAGGGAGGGAAGCTGGAGTTAAGGCTGGGGAGAAGCGGGGAGAAAGGGAGGGCAGTGGGCATGGGTGGTGTCACTTGAACTCTGGGAACATAGTACACCAAGTGTACAACGATCTGAACTGTGATGATAAATGTCGTTGTTGTTCGATGAGTCAACAAGTGGTGTGCGCGGGCGGAAATGAAAGTATGCATTGAGGTTGTTGAAGGAGATGTGTTGAGTGGATTGGTGATTGTAAGGGTTTGGATGGCTGGCTGGGTGCTGGGATTGATATGAAAATATTGAGCATGAGAGAGCTTGAAAAGAATATGACAAGGAAAAGAGATTGATTAGTTCTGACTTCATCCCGAAGTGTGATTGGAAATGGGTTGACGATAAAGGATTTTGCAGACGAGCGATCATCTAACACAGGTCGCTGTATGGATCACAGGGGGAGTTTCGAACATGTAAGGATTCTACTGCCTTCAGAGACCGTCAGATTTCGCGATACCTTCGTTCTGATGCCAATGATTGGCTATTCAACAAATGGCGATGGAGATGGCGATGAATGGGATAAAGCTTCGGATGGTCCTGATCTGAAGATGTGAAGAGAGGGATGGCGATATTTTGAACCCGGGATTTTTGACCACTTGATCAGTTTGATTCCCCTATGTTCTACCCCTCTTCTTTTTCGTCATTGCAATTCTGCTCTCTGTGTCGTTTGGTGGTTGACCTGCGAGAGGGGATGCAATGAGGAGTGAGTGCAGCGGCGTGTTCTCGTGTGACCATGCTGCTGCTATGCCCCTTCTTGATTTCCTCTTTGCACTGTCCTTGGGGTCCCCACCAAAATTATTTATTCCTTCATTTGTTCCTTCTCCATTACTCTATTTTCCTATGCGTGCTTTCCATGTGTTTTGTTTTCAGTCTTGGCCTCTTCCCCCCTGTTCTTTTCTTCCCTTATGCCCTTCCCCTTCACTTGGTTTGCCGGCGCAGCTCGGTGTTTTGTAATTTGCATGACTTAGGATTTATTTGCTTGGATCAAACTATTAAATCTCCTATATTTGGCATGGGGTGCTCTGGAGTCCTCTCCCTTCCCCCTCGCGCCCCATTCCGTGCCCCCCCGGTTTTTTTTTTTTTTTTTTTTTTTTTGGTGTGTGTGTGTGTGTGTTTGTGTTTCTCCCTGTGTTCTCCGGCAAGGATTATCGACACAGCGTTTGTGTTTGATGTTGGGGGGGATCCAGATATGATATGATTAGTTCCCTGATTCCTTGGTGCATATTTCTTTGCTAGTTGGTTTGTCTGAAAGAATAACTGGCAAGTTTGGATCTTTGTTCTGTGGTCTATAGCTCCCTTTCGTGGTCTAAAAGAGCAACCCACTCGGTTGCGTGTTTGCACCACAGCTGTGGGATTGTCTGTTTCAAAACGAAAGCGTGTGGTACCCAGGTTGACAGGGCAATCACTCAAGCTGGGTGCTTGTCTGTGATTGGTGCTTTTGCATGCTTGTATATGTATATATACGTCTGATAAGTTAGTCTTTTTCTGTCTCTTCTCCGATCATGTGTCCGTGAGCATTATTGACCAAGCACATGGTGGTGGTCTTGTCTTCATCTTGATCTCTGCATGTGCAAGCTTCTCTACCTGCAGATCTGCAGATTCACCGTCTGTGTTTATGCTGATCTTTGCATGCATATCAGCTTTCCTCCCCGTGTGTCCGCTAGCCTCTCTACCTGCTGATCTGTACGTTCTTAGGGGCCTTAGCATATGCTCGGAACTGCATCTGCCTGTGTGCCCATGAGTACCTTGGGGCGTGTGCTCACGTACCTCTGCCTGTGCGCACATTATCACTGTGGACTGTGTGGACAGGGGCTTTTTCCTCTGTGAACATGAGTGCCTCTGCCTGTTTTCACAAGTGCTTTGTCTGTCTTCACGTGATGACCTGGCCTGTGTGCAAGTGCTGCTGAATGCCCTCTCATCGGCAACTCTGCCTGTGTGGACACCAACGACGCTCTTTTTGTTTGCACATGAGTGCTTCCTGCGTGTACAGGACTAGCTAGCACTTCTCATGTGGATGTGAATGCGTTCTTTTTGTGTGCACATGCGTCTGCACATGCCTGCTGGGTGCTTGTTCCTGCAAGCCTGCAAGTGCCTCTGATGGTGCATACGCGAGGCTCTGCACTTAACAGAATCTAAGGGATTGAGTCAGTGAATGTAAGTGCATGTGATTGTGGTTGCAGCTAGCGTGCATTGGTCAGCCGCCATTGTGCATACGCTTGCGCCTGCATCAGTGCTCAACTGAGGGTGAATGCACATATGCTCAGGTGTGGAAGATGTGTCTTTGCCATGTGCATTTGCATGGATCGCAGGATGGAGGCATGCAAACTTCTTCAGCTTTCCTTTCCGCATGGCATCTGCATCTTTTGATGCAGGGATGATGTTCTCTGCCGTGGGAAGTGTGGTATGATTGGATGCACAAGTGCTGCTGCCCTGGTGAACTGCTATAAGCTTGAGTCCTTCTGCCTCCATTAGGAATGGGTTCCTCTGCCTCTGGAAACGTTGTATGTTCCTGGGCACAGGACCTGCCATGCAGGAGTGTCTCCAACTGTACGGATAGGACCTGACATGCGCGTCTCTGTCCCTGCTGACAGGAAGCTGTGTAGCCCACACGAGTGTCTCCGGCCTTGGGAAGACTATGTGATCGCGTCCATAACATGTTATGCGGGGAGTGCCTCTCTCCGTACATGTTTATGCATCTTTGCCCACAGAGGGTCTGCTCGACTGGCCTTGCTGACGTTAGTGATTCTGCACCCGAACAAGACTCGTGATTTTTCCATGTTTTGATGAGCTACAGCCCTGCGCCATGGTCTCACTTCTGCCAAATCCTTTCCTGCTACACTGCTATGTATGCAGGTGCATTCCCCTGCATGCACAAGGGCATCTCCTCATGCGAACGAGTTCGCATGTGCACAAGTGCTTTTGCCCTGTGCATGAGTGATCGTTACCCTGTGCCTACCCATGTGCATGACACCCTCTGCACCTGTGCAAACTGTGCGCAGGAGTGTCTCCACTCCTGTGCGGCCGGGACAGCCCAGCCTGTGTTCTTATGCACACGAGTGTCCTGCCCCTGTGGGCATGTATGCCTCTTGCCCCTGTGTGGACTGTGCACGCAAGCCATCTCCTTCTTTGTGAGTCTCTGATTCTGTGCACATAAGTGCCTCCACTCCTGTGCATTTGAGCGGGGTGACCCTGGCACTGTGTCCTTGACCACACGAACGTCCTGCACCTGTGTCCACGAATGCCTCTTGCCCCTGTGCTCACTATGGCCTCTCCTCCTGTTCATGAGTTAGGTGATCATAGGCACCAGTTCTATTCTTTTCTAAAAGAACCAAGTTGCCATAAAAAAATCCTACAAGTAGACTGATTCCTCGTTGCAAATCTGTGGTAAAGCTATGGACGTATTCAAGTAATCCACCATATTGTGCAGAGCATCACCTGTGGAGAGGAGAGCACCTGTGCTTCTGTGCAGAGCATCACCTGTGGAGAGGAGCACCTGTGCTTCTGTGCAGAGGATCGGCTGTGCCTCTGTGCTGGAATGACTGTGTAGGCAGGACCACCTGTCACCCTGTGCACTTATGGTAGCGGCCATCCACAAGGACGATGTCTCTGTGCACACAAGCACCTGCACCTCAGTCTGCGTGAGAGGATCTGCCCCTGTGCAGAGAAGTAACTGCACTGCTGTGCAACCGGGTGCCGGTGCAGTGCATGCAGCTAGTGTCTTTATGGGCATGCTTGCAGCGGAAGCATCTCTGCCTGTGCCCTGCAGAGATGTACCATGGCCTGTCTGAGAGAAGATCCTCCTGTGTATAGCAATCCTCTTCTCTATCGTTGCGCATGCTTTAATGCCTGTGTTTGTACTCCGGATGGGTGACCCTGCGGCCCTGTGTCTACCCGACCTTCTCTATTATCTGTCCTGCTGATCAACCTTATTTGCTTGCACACATTCAAGCGAGCTGGTGATGGCTGCCTGCAGGCTGATAATCCTCTACGCCTGTGCCTGCAAAATACTGAGCGTGTCCTGGTGCGAATGGGCGTTGCAGCTGCTGCTTGCACAGTATCTCAAAATGCTAACTAGAGTTGCTGGGCTGTGGATTGTTGATGTATTGTGTCCGAATATCTTGCTGTGTGTTTGGGCCATGGATGGATGCATCAATCAGATAAGTCAGTGGCTGATAGCCCGATCATCTTAAGGGCACTTGGTGCTTTACGGTGCATGTGATTGTGATAATGAGAATTGTGTCTGATGTACAACATTTTTGAAAATTAACATAAGCATCACCCAGCCAATGAACAGTTGCTCGGGTCGTCTCTTGTGCCCTGAGGGTTTTGTTGTTCATACTTCACCTATGTATGTGAGCAACAAAACCCAGATGTATTGATGACAATTTCCTTCCCGCCTTGGCCTCTGTCCCCTTGGCAGTGTGGAATGTTTGAAAAGCAGTATTGAGGATTTTTCATTCGCTCTTTTTTCCATTTTGGATTGAGCGTGGGCAGGGCAAATGTGAAAAATGGCAAGCGCATTGTTTTTTTGATTTGAATGGAACGATGCACTTGTCATTTTTTACATTGGGGGACTTGTGCAATGAGCCCCCATCCTGCTTGTGTCAGTTTGTTGGTTGTTGATGGACTCCAATGGACTCATTTTACAAATATTCTCCGTTACTTCTCTGTGGCTTAGAAATGACCGAACGATGGGCATGTGCTATGTGGGTGGGAATGGTGTTTCCAGTTTTCCTTGTGAAATATATCCTGAGATGCTTTTCTCTTTGGGCAACAGTGGATCTTCATGAGCGTCGGGCATTGGTGCTTGGAGGGAAACCTTTTGAAAGTCCCACCCGCCTACGGGCCTCTTGGTGGTTGGAGGGAAACCTTTTGAAAATCCTGCCCACCTGGTACTCTCCGGTGCCTTTGCCTATTACAGATGATGCCGTGATAGGCGTTTGCCATGTCTACAGAACGGCAGTGGCATGGCATGTAGCCGTTTCACCATGGTTGCAGTGTGTACAGACGAGTCAGAAATAATCAGTTGTTCCTGTGCTTGTTTGCCTGTCATGCTGACGCATGTTTTACCCTGCAAGTCGTCTAATATGCCTTTTGGAGGACCTGTCAATACCCATCTGATGTGCAGTCACTTGCATCGTCAAAAACAATTTGGTGGGTAGGATGGGTGGCGGTCTTGAGCGGTGGCCATCGACATCTCCACTACGCGTACGAGCAATCGTTTAGTGACAACGCGTTTGCACATTTACAAATGCATTCAATGCAGACTGTTCTGGAATGCGTTGCCAAACAACCACCCTCGAACTCGCTCCTTCCCAGACGGCTTGTGCACGGAGGGCCAGATGGTCCACTGTCCATCTGAGTTTGTTTGTCGGTGTGGTGGTGGCACAGGCCTTCGGGTCACCGAAGCCGAAATGTCCTCCATTAGATTATCCCTTAAACCACAAGTACATGGCCCCAGCCTTGCAGAAAGTTTTTGTAGCCACCAGCAAAACTCAGAGGGGCCGCGCTGCATGGGGCGACATTGAAAAAAAAATCGGCGGCCTTTGAAGTGATTGGGGTTTCGTGCTGACACCCGCGGGCCGATGTGTGGTGTACTGGTGCTTTAAACCACCAGTACTTGGCATAGCTACAGTTTTATACTGGACTTCCTGGGTGCAGTCATCTTGCTGTTCCATGTCCTTGCCGGCTTGTAGAGGTTGCTTTTTCAGAATGGCTGGTCAAAGTTGTTCTTCTATTTTTGTTCGTTTTTCTTTTTGGGGCCTATTTGTTTGTTGTAGTTTTCTGTGTTTTCATTTCTTCTGTGTGTGGGGCCTTTTCCTGTTGGGTGTGCCCTTCAGCTCGCCAATTACACAGCCTGGCACCCTCGCAAACCCGTCCCCAAGGCTGCCTGTAGATTTTCGTCGGATTCCCTTAGGTGCAGTCATAGTTTCCTTTTTCATTTCTTTTGTGTGTAGGGACTTTTCCTGTTGTGCGGCCACCGCCCACTCATTACACAGACTGGCACTCTCCCAGGACTGCCTACAGTTTTTTATTGGACTTCCTGGGTGCAGTCGTCTTGCTGTTATATGGTCTTCATGGGACAGGCTGTAATTGTGCACCGGGTCGCTGCACATAGTAGTGCAGGCCCAGTTCTCCTTTGAGGAAACTGGCAGTGAAAACCACCAGTCTCCGTGGCGCTTTTTTCTACCGGTATATACAGGAAGGGGAAAAGTTTTGGGCTTAATGGTAGCAGCGGGCAGGAAAAAAAAGCAAAACCTCTAGGGCTGCCATCTTTTAAGGTTTTTGCCAACCCTGACTTTCACTGCTCACCGAGTTTTGCCGAGCCTGGGCTCGTTTAGGTGTCAAATGTTATGCCGTACCTGGTCGTTTAAATCAGACTTCCATCTTTATCAAACGAGGAGTTTACTATGGTCAATGTAGTGAACTTTTGTGTCTTTTCTGGAGAGAAGGTTAACAACAGTCATATTTTTCATCACCACTCCAGGACACCCTTCACCACTTCCGGATGCAGCCTGCCTAAACAGGTGGTTTTCAGGGTCTTTGGACCTTTCACCACTTCAGGACCATTCAGGTCTGAAAATCCCGAATGGTCTTGAAGTGGTGAAAAAAAAAAGAAGAAAAGGCATGGCCATACTTTCAAAAAACGACCCATTCGCAACCAAAAAAAAATAAAAGAAAAAAAACAAACACCCTTTTGTACGTGATACCTGGTAGATATCTAGCCCAAGTCGTTGTGTGAGTATGTCGTCAGTGAGGGCGTTACGGCAAGGGTGTCAGGTCCAAGAAAGAAGGAAGAGGGAAAATCAAATATTGAAACTGAACAAAGGGCGGGAAAGTGGGCTCATAAGTTCTGCAAAGTAATAGTGTGGGCATGGCCTCCTCCACAAAGTGTCAGCAGCCCATGGATTGTGCCGTGCCTTCCTGGCGGGGCACCAAAAAAACGAAAACAAAAAACACAAACAATGAAAACCTGAAACTGGCCACTAAAGCGGTTAGTTATGAACATGTGAGTTTTGGTGTGAGCACAACTTAGTGCACGGCCTTCCACGACATGATCTTTTGTTTTTCGAAGGGGCCCACAAGGCCCAACTTCCGAGCCTCGTCCAACCCCCAAAAAGTTCGGAAAAGATGGGAAAACAGCCAGTCTTCCCATTTTTCCCAAGAGTGGCAGAGGTAGTGCTGGTTTAAAAATGTCAGCACCAAGTTGATTTGCACGATTTTCTTTTCGGACTTTTTCATGCACGAACTGTCTACGCTTACTTGGACCGTGGTCCAGGTTCCTGTTTTTGTTGGGCTGTTGCTGGTTTGTCCTGCAACCTCCTTGCCAAATATGGGAACCATTGGAGGCTTGTGGTGTTTTAACTCGGCTTTATACCCTACCTTAGGGTATACCGTACCCTAACTCGCACCCTTACCAAAGCTAGGGTATACCCTTTCCCAGGGCCTACCCTGTGACCTTCCCTAGTCGAGGGTATACCCTACCCCAGTTGAGGGCCTACCTTTTGTCTGACTCGCCCTCTCTGGCTGAAGACGATATTATAGGCACATGAGAACTTAGACAGTTGTAAACTTGTGACCATTTTGCAGCCGAAAGTTGTTGTTGGTCTATGCACCGAAGCCAAGTCTTACCTTGCTGAACGAGGTGGAAACTCACCCGTTCTTCGTGACTTTGCACTAATTAAAAAAAAAAGCTCCCCATGTTTGTTGTAGTGTATGTTTGAGTCTGCCTGTTAGGGTGATGAAAAAATTGTGAAGCATTGCAGATTCAGAAAGAAATTCCATGTTCTTTGCTGCATAGCACTCACCGTAGTTATTTTGTCAGGTCCATCAGGTCTGGTGCTATGTGTTTCGGTACCACACAAGTTCCACTGGCTCAGGAAATTGGATGCCAACCTTGATGGCCAGTTTTGCTGGACTGAACAATGGCCCAGGCACTGTTCACGGGTGAGTGATGAGCTGTCTTGGTTGCTGGGGTGTGGGGTGATCCTGTTGTACTCTCTTGCATGTGCTTGATTGAAACTCTGCTAACGATACCGTCTATTCGGCAACTGGGCCGTATTTGCCGTGGATTACTGAGCAGGCACAGTGGAGTTCACTGAACCGGAGCATGCAGCTTCGGCCAGAAAAGCGTTGCAGCATCACAAAGGTGTGTGTTTTTATAACTTTCAAGTTTTTACCGATTTGCGCTGTATGTTGTTGATACATCTGCTTTCCAGGTCTGAGACTGTACTGTCAGAAAGAAAAGCAATTTTTTGCATTGTCTGTGTGCCAATCGCTCTTGTGGTATGCCGAAGACAATTGTGTATTTGACACCATGGCTTCTGAAGCTCTGTTGTAAGCGACTTTCTCTTATGACAGAGCTTCATGCAGATTGAGCTTATGAAGCTCTGTCGTAAGCGGCTTTCTCAATCTGCAGCCTATTTTGATTGTTACTGAGGTGGTCGGCTTTCTGTGTCTTCTCTGGGGGAGGTTAGTATGAGGGGGTTGAATGTGTGCAGCGACTTCACTGCTGACCATCGGGTTGAGAAGAAGAACTTGGCCGTGGAGTGGAGGCCTTTCTTACCGCTTGCTTTATTGAAATCTGAAACATGACAAGGTTTTGAGAAAGCATCGCTAACAGGGCGCTGACTAGCTCATTGTTTGAATGGACGTTCTCTTAGTTGCGCTGTGAAGCTGTTGTATGATTTGCACGACAAAGCCTGCTCAGGCAGTCGTGCAAGGGTTGCCGGTACAGCTGCGGATGATTTGTTGTCTTTGCTTGTAGAGGATAGAAGGATTCGGGCGATGTGTTTACTGTGGGTGGCATATGGTGTGAATGGCGCAGACAATTGTGATATAGTGAAGAGGGAGGAGAATGTCAAGAACATCTTGCTATGTTTCCTGTCTACGTGGGGAGAGAGAGGAAGTGCGGACGGGTGTTGCAAGGTACTCCCGTGCACAAGGGGGGGGGGGAGAGGAGTGGTGAGTTGTGTTGCATGCACGTGGGGGGACAAGCAGAAGTAGTGAGGTGTGGTGAAATATGTTTTCCATCCATTCGGGGGGGGTAGGATTGGAATCGTTGTGGTGTGCACAGTCTGTAGGAGGGATTGTTTAGGGGGTTTACCGTGCTTTTTGTGGAAGGAAGGGGAGAAGAAGCGGCATTGGGTGTTGTATAATAAATCTATTGCCTGGGAGAGGGGAACCGGAGTTTCAAAGGTTTATTGAGGAGCAGGAGGGAGTGTCCGAAGGATCAGGTTTGTCAAAGGGGAGGGGCACACAGAGAGAGAGAGAGAGAGAGAGAGAGAGAGAGCACTTTCCGTTAGGTGTTTGTTTTGGGGCTTGGCTTTGTTGGATGATTGATGATTGGATTCTGATTGGTGAAAGTTGCTTGTAGACAAGGAGATTATGAACGGTCATCCTTATTTCGGGTGCCATGAAGGTTTGTTAATGTGCGGGTCAGGTGGTCGAAGCTAGATTTTATGGTACGATGTCTGTCAAGTGTTCTTTTACTAAAAAAAAAAAAAAAAAAAAGTGTTCTTTTACTATCTTTGACCTGCATTTGGTAGGACATCTGCATGTTCATTTTGTTATTCTTTTGTTTGCTTGGACTTGAAAATGACAGCACTTGCTATGGTATGCTTTTCAGAAGGATTTTGCAGTGTAATGTGTGAATGTGCTAGGCATCTGAGGATGTATGTGATTTGTTGGGTATGGGACTTCGGTGGGCATTTGATGCCCTGACGGGCGTGAGGTGTGCAGGTGGTATGAGTTCAGGATGAGGTGCCTTTTTTTTGGTGAGCGTTGATTGTTAGCGGCAACATTGTGTCTGTTCTTTTGCAGAGAAAGACTGGCCAGAGAAAATGATCATCAATTTCGTGAAGCCAAAGTGAGTATATCCACATGTGTGAAAACCATTGGTGAGAAGTATTGGGATGGTTCTCCACCAATTCACACTTCTTCTGTCGTTCTTGTACTGAGAGGAGGTTTCTTATCACTATGACGCTTCTGTGGGCCCCCACTGAGTTCATGGGTGTGATAAACGACCGTAACGAACCGCAGGAGAACAGTGAACACTACCAGAGGAGAAGGACTGGGATGAGGGAGAAGAGAAATGCTGGGCTATAGACGGTAGTGACGAAGTCGAGGAGGAAGATCAGAAGAGAATGCCCTCAAAAGGGTTGCTCATTCATCTTAAAGCACCAGTACATGTGGCCCCAGCCAAGTTGAGAGGCCAATTGAGCCTCTCCTACCAGTTAGGAGGGTCGTCTGCCGTCGATAAAATAAATCGACAGCGAGTGGGCTCCGGAAGGGGTGCACGGCCAATGGATGTGTACTGGTGGCTTAAGCTAGATGAAATAGTCTGTCCTATCCAGCTTGTCATTGCTGATTGTTTGGTGGTTCCCTGTCCTCAACGGTTTGGCATTCAGCCTTCATTACCATTCCTCCCTCACCTCTCTCTCTCTCTCTCTCTCTCTCTCTCTTTGATTCTCTCCTGCTTTCCCTCTCTCTTTCTTTCTTTCTCTCTTTCTCTTTCTCTCTTTCTCCCTTTCTCTTTCTCTCCCCCCCTCATATTTCCCCCCTTGCTTCCCCTCTTCACCTTCTCCCCTTTTTTCTTTTCTTGTTTTTTCTGCTAGGCTCTTACTGTGCATTTTTTGGTTACTTGTCTGAGAAGCGTCTGAGTGCTTTTGTCCAGCCATACGGTTTGGCTCAGAGTCGGTGCGAAGACCTTTCATAACCGAGCAAAGAAGGAAAACAGGCCGCGTTGGCAACTAAGATAGTCCTTTTTAATCTGTAAAAGGTTTAAAGACGTGAGTTGGGTAATCTAGGCTCAGATAAAATTTCACTATGCGGGAACATGCTCTGACCTTTGGCCCTTTGTTTTGTGTCAAATTTGATAAATGTACGAGTTCACCTTGCTGAAATGCAATGGGCATCATCCGCAGAAAACCAACATATATTTCCTTCTCTGCTGATTGTCCGCATCGACGCATTCATTATTGGACACTCGGCAGAGGTTCCAGCATATAGCCAGATTTGCCTCTGTTAAGTTCCCTAATTAAGGCATCCACCCCAGATAAATTACCCACCATGCAAGGTTCTACCAAACCAATTGTTTTGGCAGTTAGACACCCCCCACCTCTCCTACACATTCAATCAACGTTGTCAATGGAAAGCTATAGTAAGGGTGCACGGGGTGTCCCCGACGAGCCGCTGGTACTCCGCGTCTTCACGGAGAATGCAATTTCGCTGAGCCCATTTTGGAGACATTGGTGCAGGCGTTAAGCCATTCGTGCAGGTCACTACTTATGGAGATTTAACTTCTTCACCTTCTCCGCTTTTTTCTTTTCGTGGCTTCTCTGCTAGTCTCTTTCTGTGCATGTTTCGGGTGTTTGTCTGAGCAGTGACCGAGTGCCTTCGTCCAGGTGATCGGCTTGGCTCAGAGTGGGTGTGATGACCTTTCTCTGCTGAATGCATTTCACGAGCTTGACAACCATTATCTGGCCTTGCTCTGTACCTGGATGTGCTGATATCCAGGTTTATTCTGGCGGACGCAAAGTGTGGAGGCATATTGGCAAGTTGGCATCCACTAAATGACGTGGTGGCATGCAGATCCCTGTTTGCGATGAGCTGACTGCTATTGTTACTATTCTTGCTGTTTGCATTTTTTGCAGGCGTGTTTTTGACGCCCTAGGGAATGCAGTCCCGAACGGCACCTCAGCGGCAACAACGGGGTCAGCAGCTGTGCTGTCATCTCCTGATGCACCTCTGCTTCAGCTAACCGGGCGAATTCCTCAGCCGGGGCTGTGGGAGCCGACTGCATCCTTGTCATCAGTGGATAACGTGTATGTTCCCTACCCAGCACTGGGTCTGAACGAAAGCTCAGTGCGCTTTGCACCGCCCCCATCATCGCTTGGGCAATCTGTGGATCACTTCGGGCGTGAGGTGAGTCTCTGATGCAGTAAATATGATGTTTCCTGCTCTGCAGCCATCCTCCCTGTCTTTGTTAGTTCGAGCAGCTTTCTTGTTTTCTGTGTGAAGGACTATCGCCAACTGGAAGTGATCGGTGGCATGGGGTTGTTGGAGTGCTACCTGTTGCTGTCTGTGGTGTCGGTACTCGTTCAGTCACCGTCTGTCTGTCTTGGTTTTGACCAGCATTCTTGGTTTTTGTGTGGACTACTGCCAACTGGAAGTGATCGCTTGTATGAGGTTGTTGTTGGGAAGCTTCCTGTTGTTGTCTGTGGTGTGACTACTCGGTCATTCATGCGAACTCCTTGGTTTATTTGGACATCGCTATCTGAGGGTGGGTGCCTCATGGGTCGAAGTGGACATGCTGCTGTTCTGTGCCTACCACGATGTGAAATTTACCCGGAAGGTAGTGTGAAAGTTACCGGAATGGTAGTGTGAATGTTACCGGAAGGTAGTGTGAAAGTTACCGGAATGGTAGTGTGAAAGTTACCGGAAGGTAGTGTGAAAGTTACCGGAATGGTGTGTGAATGTTACCGGAAGGTAGTGTGAAAGTTACCGGAATGGTAGTGTGAAAGTTWCCSGAYTGTTAGTGTGAAAGTTACCGGAATGGTAGTGTGAAAGTCACCGGAAGGTAGTGTGAAAGTTACCGGACTGGTAGTGTGAATGTTACCGGTAGGTAGTGTGAATGTTACCGGGTGTGAAAGTTACCGGAATGGTAGTGTGAAAGTTCCCACCCACGGAAGTTGGTAAGGGTTATATATCTCAAGGTAGAAAAAGGCAAGATTGATGCATAGCCTAGGGTTGTATTCTTTGTGACAGGGCCGCATTAATAACCGACATCAGCAGAAATGCATGGCTCTTGGAATGGTGCGTTTCTCACATTCATGTTGGGACGAACAGGGTTCTGAGACGAAGTTCTCTGGCCTCTTATGTAGGTTTGAGTCTTCACAGCATTGTCTTTTGTGCTTTGAAAAGAACAGCAGCTTGTGTCCTACATCCTCGGTAGTATGATTGTTAAGATCTGGCCCTCTAATGCCCCAAGTTCATACATGGTCGATTGTCTTGTTTCGACAACTTTCCGGCTTTGTGGGGAACCTGGCGGGAGATGCTTTTTTTTTTTTTTTTCCTTGTTGGATAATTGAAGGAAATTGGATTATAGCTAATCTATGGTGTGGTTTTGCACAATGTCATATGAGGATCTCACACGGAAAATTGGAAACCCAAATTGCTGCTCAGGCTGATTTACTGTTGATTTTTTCTGTTATTTCATGGCAAGCTAGCCTGCCAGAGCCAGTATGCTGTATGGTGATCAGAAGGCTCAATAGGTGGAACTGAAAGTAGGGTGATTGTTCAGCTTGACGTGGGTATACCATTTCGCCTAGCATGCCTGTCTTTTTTTTTTGCACACAGCTTGGTCTTTTCGTTGCTGCGTATTTCTTATGTGCCAAAATATTCTGCCTTCTTTATTGCGGGATGCTGCTGCTTTTTCATATGTGATTTCTTGTTGGATGTTACCCATTAGTCAAACAGGGTCTCACCTGTCCTGTCTGTTTCACTTATCCTTACTGCATGCATTCACACGAATAGAGCACCCGGTCATTATCGCTGTATCTAGACTGAAAGTTGCACCAAATGCCAGCTATAATGACCGTACGGCGTACGTTTAATTCTGGGGAAGACAGTCATCTGGTGCATCTTCCCTGTTCTGCGAGTGCTGTTTTTTGCACACAGCTTTGCTTCATTTTCTTCGCCGGGATGCTGATATACTTGCCATGTGATTCTGTTCTGGATGTTGCATGTTTGTCCGTTCTTCGAGTGGAATCTGATCTATTGTCTTGTGATCCCCTGTTGCAGCCATTTGGTGGCCTGACGTCAGTGCCACATGCGTCTTCTGTTCAAGGATTTCATCCTATGGGTTCCGGCTTGGGCCATGCGACATCGGCAAGCCTGCAGCGGTTGCAAGCTTTGCCTACTCTGCCACAGCTTCATCATATGGATCTGTTCTCCTCTCCACACCTTGTGAAAGGTTTTGGTCATCTACCGGCTACACCGCCCCAGAGTCTGGCAGCGGGCCTGCAACCGAGTCTGCAACCGTCACTGCCACCAGCCCTACCCCCATCGGCGTTCACAGAGGTTGATCGACTCGGCAACCCCCCATGCAGTACATTGTTTGTCTCCAACTTCGAGCCAACGGTCACTGTGGAGCAGGTAAGGCATTTGCGGGGTTGAGTCCACCATGCACACGCGTACACATGCACAGGAATCTTAAAGATGGGCACCAAGAGGCACCTGACCACATGTAGAACTTCACATGTTTGGCCACTTGTTAAGCATTGGTGTTTGGTAACTGGTTGAAGCCATTAGCACGGAAAAAAGTGTTGGTGGGTGTGAACTTTGAAGCAATGGTTTCATCATGTTTTGAAAGAATGGGGGTACTTTTGAGTGATGATGTGATGTGTAATCTCGGAACTTCCAATCATGTTCAATTGTCTGCACCATGCCCTTGTGGATGCAAAAGTGGACCTCGGGAAACAACGTTGTGGGAAATGTTTTCCTTGTTGTTCCTTTTTTGTATGTGTATGTGTGAAAACACTGAAAAGGGATAATCGTGTCTTTTTTGGTAATGCCGCATCTGACAGAGACGCTCAGCAACTATGAAGTGTACATCCTTAAAACCACCAGCGGCTCTGTTGGATGCGGCATTTACAAAAAAAGAAAGGAAAGCCGTGTATAGGCGGTTTACCCAGTCGGATGCCGCTCTGTCGGATGCGTCATTACAAAAAAAGGCGGGTTACCCAGTCAGCATACCCCCCAGTACCTGTGGCAAGGCAAACAGAAGGGGCCCGTGGAAAACTCTTCAGGGAAAACTGACATGAAAGCCGCACCTGATGGCTGTGGTACGTAGTAACTCTGAAAATGCAGAATGGACTCAATGGAGGCAGTGGAGCACTTTTTTGTTTTGTTTTTTTGGTTCAATCTCCGCGTTAGCAGTTTGTGTGGTTATATGGCCTTTTTGTGCTCTGTAATTTTCGTCTACAAGTCGGCGGAACTTCTTCAACCTGAAAGGTAAATCTGTTTTGGGGGAAGTGTGCGGGGGATGTACATTTTGGTGGTCCCACTTCTCCACATGCAAGCGAAAGACGGCCCGACCACAGAGGAGCCTTAAACCGATGCTGCATTCGGTAAAACTTGAGTAGCTCATGTGGTCATGATGACAACAGGGGGACCTTCTGGAATCTGCGCTAGCCCGTGGAAGTCGGCACCTGTGTCCGATCAGGCACCTGTGTCCAATCAGGCACCTGTGTCCAATCAGAAAAACATCAAGATAATGTCGAGGGAAGCATGGCAGCAAGTGGAAAATGAATAGTGCACATTCCATTTCCATTCCATTCCATTTCCATTCCATTCCATTCCATTCCATGGAACAAATGAAGTTGAAAGACAGAAGACTGAGAAGAGAGGATTTCCAGAGTTAGAAACTTACCGTGCAGTGTTCACAGAGTCACTGACTGTAATGTCTCGTTGGACGGCAAATTTTTCCTGACGCCTTCGTGACGAGCTTGTAACCTGAATGCATAGTTGTTCGAACCAGTTGCCTGCGGGCTTTTTGAAGTAATGGTTTCATGTTTTGAAAGAATGGTGGGGCTTTTGAAGTAACGGTTTCGTTGTTTTCTTTTTGGATCCTTGTTCATCCTTCGATCCACCCAGTATTTGGAAGGTGCAATATGGGGCATCTGAATATGTCAGGATCAAACTGGGGGGTGTGCTGACTGGGTAAACCGCCTATACACTGTTGCCAGCAAGACTTGTGGCTCATTTGACATGTACTGTTTCATCTTCTCTCTGTGGCAGGTGCGGAAGATGTTCCCGCTTGCTACTCAGGTTAGCTTGAGCAAGAAAGAACTGCATGCAGGGGAGCTGAGGTCCTGCTTCATAACGTTCCCTGATCTCGCAACAGCTATTTCAGAACGCCATCGGATGACAGTGAGTGCTTCCAGCCCTCTAGCTCTGTACTCGTCTTCAGGAATCTGAGCCAGAGGTTGTACAAGCTTGTCCGCACCATTTACCTACGGTCAAGTCCGTTGAGCTCGTTAGCCATTTCCTGATGATATGGACAAGGAAACATCTTCCATCGTCAGCACGCATTTTGTTTCCTACTGTCTTAGCCCAACATGCTACCATAAAGTGTTAAATTCTAATTCAAGTTCGAGCAAGAGAGATAACGACCCTTTGCCAGTGCTTGTCGCTCTTGGTGCTTGTGCTCCACTGCATGAGGGGCCTGTGCAACAGAATCTATAACAGAGGAGCGAACAAATTGTCAGCTCTCTCTCTCTCTCTCTTTCTGTCTCTCTCTTTCTGTCTCTCTCTTTCTCTCTCTCTTTTCTCTGTTTGTCTATGCGTTGTGAGGCATCTCTCTCCAAAGCATTTGTCTGGCAACTCATTGTGGGAGCTCTCTCTTGTGTGCAGGCTCCTCCTGGCCCCCTCAATCCTTCTCTCTCTGTGTGCGTCTGTGCCTCTTTCTGTCTGCAGATCACTTGCCAGTATCTTCCAACAGTCTGGTTCCCCACCACCACCACCCTAGATTCCCCCCCTTCCTCCCCCTCCCTCCCCCCTTTCCCCGCCTTCCCCGTAATTTCCACGGCTTTTTCATTCTGAGCCTCTGAGGGCAATTCTTGGATCTGGTTTATTGATGGGCTTGGTCTTTTTGTTGGTTTTGTCTTTTGGTAATTTGAATCCAGATGTATATTGACAAAGTGCAGAAGAGGCCACTTGTTGTGAACTACTCAAAGCAGGCCGCAGACCAACGCCGGGACCAACTAGGTGTTGGAATGGGAGGTGGCGTTCCTACACATGGTGCCGGTAAGTGCAGATTTCCCGTCAGTAGAAGGCAGCATATGAATCCCTAAGTGTGCATTGTGACTACCAGTCAGTAGAAGGCAACTGAAAACGCCGATTCCTGAAGTTTGCACTGCGACTTTATCATGTGTTTCAAGCAAGCACTATCTGAGGCTGCTGTATTTCCTCTCTCCAGTGTCGGTCTTTTTTGTTCTCCTCTTTCTCTGTACGTCAGCATCACAAAGTGCTCCTAAGGAGAATAGGGCTTCCATCTATTTTGTAGGGATGCGTACACTGTTCTGAGCACTGTCATGAGAACAGTGCCATTCCTCTCGGTTTTCTGCAGGGATGCCTATACTGTTCTGAGCAGCTGAACTTCTTTGGAGTAGAGTTGTGTGGCATGATGGGCATTCTGAAAGGTCTCCTGGTTCAAGTGAAATGGTGGAATTTCAAATTGGCTTTCGTAACTTAAGTCACTTCGCCTTGCCAGAGGGCCTTTCTGCACAGGTCGCCAAAATCCAACATTCTGAATGAATCTGGACGTGGAACAGGTCCTGATATGTTCAGAACGTTGGAGGAATCTGAACGTGGAATGGGTCCTGATATGTTCAGAACGTTGGATGAATCTGAACGTGGAAGGGGTCCTGATATGTTCAGAACGTTGGATGAATCTGAATGTGGAACGGGTCCTGATATATTCAGAACGTTGGATGAATCTGGACGTGGAATGGGTTCTGATATGTTCAGAATGTTGGATGAATCTGGATGTGGAACGGGTCCTGATATGTTCAGAACGTTGGAATTTGGTGGGGTGAGATACGTAGTGACACACTTTGCTAAGAGCACCAGTGTACTGGTAGCAGTCCTCGGGACAAGCTAGCCGCACCTGACGATCACCAAATGAAAAGTGTGTTGGGTTTTCAATCTGAAAGCGATAGCGTGTGCAGAGCCATCTAAATGTTAGGCGGCTGACAAATCCCACGGCTCTCAGCAGGGCTTTAGGTGCTGCAGTGTGTTTTCAGTGGCAAGTCACTCTTTTGGTCGCCGTTGGTCTTTCATTTCATTGTATGATTCATGGCAGGGCTTTGGGTGCAAGTCACTCTTTTGGTCGCCGGTTGGTCTTTCATTGTATGATTCTTGGCAGGGCTTTGGGTGCTGTTGTGTGAGCTCAGTGAACACTTCCGATCAGGTCGGTTTGTTGTCTGACTCCGCTGTCCCTTGGATCGGATGTTTTATGCAGGGGCGCTCAGAGGAAACCCAGATAGATTTGGACGCAATCCTTACGGAATTCAAGGTAAGCGCCCCATGCCACACGTGCCTATTCCTGTTCCTATTCCTGTTCCTATTCCTGTTCCTATTCTTGATGTCAGGTGGATCCTCAAATAATTGATGCGAAATTCTGAACAAGAACGGAAGCTTTATGAACGAGGTCTATCAACACTGAAAGTCGACTGCTCGTCTTGTGTGGAGCTATCTTATGACCTGTGCATGTATCAGGTACACGGTCATGGGCATTCAGGCCTGGAAGTAGGTGGGACAACGAAGACAGAGGGACCAATTTTGCGAGTAGTGGATGTATGTATGGATCTCCCTCATTAGGAATGTATCGCCGTTTGTCGATTGTTTGTGGATTTTTCAAACGACGGCAGTGTGGTCTGCATTACTGTCTTTACAGTGGGAACCCCTGAGACTGAGATATGAACACAGTCCGCCTGACGAAAAGCGCTCTTGCTTTGCAGGCTTATTTGACCTCTTCTACTTTTTCCAGGAAGCCTGTGTTTGGCTGTTTGGCAACGGGTGTCAAAAGATGGGTGGACTGTGCATTTTGCTGACGTAATCTGCTTTGCATGGTTGGTGTGAGGTGGTGTGAGGAGAATGCGGAGAGGAGTCTCCCCATGTTCTATTTCACGTTGGCTGTAGGGAGGATAATAAATTAATAATTCTTAGGGGTGTTGCCTGGTGGAGCCTGCTGGTGGTTGTTGCTGGGTGTTTGTGCATATGGTGGGTGAAAGGGGAGTTGTCTGGGAGGCCCGTCTCCAAAGAAGAAGATTGTAGAGTGTGTTGCTGAGGCAATTGGCAGGCATTGGGGGATCATGAAGGTGGAGGGTTGTTCTAAGTTGATTTTCGGGTGATAGGGATAGATGGAAAATGTCAGCGGGTTTTGTGTGATGGTTTGAGGTGTCAGGGAAGGAGGGGGGTTATAGAGAAGGGGGTTACCAAATGCTTTGCATACAATATAGAAGGGAAAGGGTCTAGAGGGGTTACATTGCTTTTGACATGTGGAGGAGAAGAGGGGGGGCTTCAAAAGATGCTTTGCGCAGATAAAGGAGGGAGAATGTCGAGGCTGGCTGCACTATGCTGCGAAGTTGGCAGAGACAAGGAAGAGTGGCCAGGGGGGAGTGGGTGGGTAGTCCGAATGTGTGCTGTTCAGGACATATTGTAGACAAAATGTAAGGTGCAAGTCTGCTGAAAGTCAAACGGGTGTGTATACATCCCACACATCGTGTGCTTCAAGTGCATAGACACGGTGGGCCTCACACCATGCAGAATATAGCAATCAATCGGCTGTTTCACATCAAAATTCTCTCTTGAAAATATTGTGTGTGAAGACATGTCATAGATGTGCATCCCGGTGAAAAGGGATTTCTGTGGTGGTGGTTAAAATCACACACACATACACACACACACACACACACACACACACACACACAGAGAGAGAGAGAGAGAGA
>BFEA01000211.1:418262-434056 GCA_003427395.1 Chara braunii | reverse complement strand
GAATAAATCGGAAAAAAGCGCACCAGTTCAGTGAGTGAATCATCAATTCAATCAAATTGAATTCTATCTGTCTTGTGGTTGTTATCGTGTCGCCATAAGGCCGAACGAACACATACTAATGGACTTGCGGCCACGAAGTGGGAGAATGGAGGTTGAGTGGGAAACCCAAACAAAAACGCAAAACAGATGAAAGAAAACATGCACAGACCCAGAGTTGTCGTTTTTCTGGGTCATCGTTACGCATCTTATCATACTTGCAAAGTCAAATAACATCAAAAACGCCAAGCAAACAAAACACGGTATTGCTTATATTCAATCAACTTTAAGTAACACTATAATTACCATAACAGATTCTTTTGGAGATACCAAATCTTTGTCCTCTTCTGGTTCAGTGGGATTTAAAGGATCTCGTCGTTCAACCAATTATGCTGCTCAAGCTACTGCCGTGGCAGATTGTGAATTTGAAAACACGGGTTTAACTCCCGTTATTCGCCTCTTGCATCTGAACTCAAGCGAGCCTAAATCCAGCCAAAGCTGGCGTCAAGACAGTTATTCATTGACTGAAGTCAATGAATCTAAGTTAATTGATTCAAACAACCACATAAAGAGTGAGTTGGGTACAACATATAAACAAAAAATTGCTGAGATATAGAGACTTTTTCTAAAGTACTACTTTTTTTATATCCATGTGATTAACCAAAGTGTACTGATATTGACCGTATAATAAGACTAGATTCTTTTGAGATTCTAAATAGGATACAGTCTCCAATTAAGTGGGCCTCATTAGAGAATCCTCTTCCTATCCAACGTATATATAGCTTGGCTAGCCTACCTCTTTCTCTGGTGTCGATCGAGGCGCGTTAGCGGAATTTCCCAGTTTTGAAATGGGATATTATATTATGAAAGCTTTATTCGCCACCGACAAGGGCGCCTTCGGCGCCGGCGAATATGCAATCACGGGGTCGGCCTCGCTCGATAATGATAATGAGAAGGTCGACAGAGCCGCCGTAGTAGGGGAACTGAAGGGCGACAGTCACAAATCGATGGCAGAGGGCGCGGCCTCTCCACAACCGGATTTCTGGAAGTGCCGGCCGAAGCTTGAAACTCTGCTGAGAGAATGATATGTTCATGGCAAATTTTGCAACCTTATCGAGGTTGTTTCGGACGTATCCTTCCTAATATACTGGGTTGTTTATCTCACTTTATCCAGTGAAGTGCGCGCTCTGCAAGCGCCTTGGGCAGTTGAGCAAAATTCAACTACACTTGAATGGATAATACAAACTCCTCCAGCTTTTTAAGTAAATAAAAACAATCGATTATCTACTCAAAATGAAATAAAGTCCCAAAGACCTATGATGGTAATAAATATGGTTAATCCGATTAACATAACAAAAGCATAATGGTACACAAAGCCACTTTGAAGTGTACTTATTTGCTTTGCTAATTTTTTAAATGTGGTGGAAATTCCATAGGGACCCAAAATGGAAATAGCACCTTTGTCTAAAGTTTTCAAAGAAACTTCATACCCAGAACGTAAAAATGATTTAGCTAAGCAATTATGTAAAGTATACCTACATTTAAATCTGAAAGTACCATACCATAATCAAAAGGTATTACTGGAGCCATTATAAAGATGAATAAATTAGCATTACTGCCCAAGCAACTAAACTTAACATAAATGTAATGACTGGAGCCATTATAAAGATGAATAAATTAGCACTACTTGGTAGAATAGGCTCTTTTATCATTAATTTCAAACCATCTGTTAAAGGTTGGAAGAACCCAAACAATCCTACCACATTCGGACCTTTTCTACGCTGCATAGAAGCCATTACTTAAGTTGTTGAAATATCCAGATATCCATACGGTGAAAGATTGCAGAGCATTCCGAAAACTTAAAAGTAGTTTCCCCAACCTGAAATCAACGGAACCAAAGCACTGATGAGTCGGTGTACAGCGGAACCTTTGTGAGATTGTATTACAAAACGAGTTTGCGAAAGAAGTGTTTCCTGTGATCCTATTTCGTTTTTGATTTTTTTTAAAATCCTAAACAAAGTCGGATTCAAAAAAAAGAAGAAAATGGGGTTGTAGGGCTTAAAATTCCCTACAACCCCATATATTTTTATTTTGTTTTACCTATTATTTAATTCAGGAAAATACTGGTAAAATCTGATCGGCCGTGGACGGGGACGTGTCTGCGCCCGCCATCCGCTATCGGACCCGCGGACGCGTCCGCGGGTGTTACATAGCTTGGCTCAAAAAGGGTACAGCCATGCCATGTGGCACACTCGCGTTATCTATCTATACTGTTTTTAACGTGTAAACCGGATCACGCTTGACGCTCCCGTGAGGGCAAGCTTACACTCTTGGGAATCTGTGTTTCCCACTTGGGCCCACGGGCCGGCGGCGCTGTGTGGGCCACGTGAGCCGCATGTTTGAAATTTAGTACATAGCTGCGAGAGAAGGCTTTTTGCCCTCAGGCGTGTGGTTTCATTGTTGTCACGGCATTGCACAGCGTTTCATTTTTATTTTTTGTTTTCTGTTTTATGAATCTTCCCCTCAAACATGGGAAGATGCGCTGACATTTTTTCTGTGGCACAGGGTTTGTATTTAACACTGCATGTGGTTTGGCTTTTTTCCATTTTTTGTCGTTTCTGCCAGCTGCATCTTCCCATGTTTTAACGGTAGATTCATTATCAATGTGCACATTCCGTGAGTAGTGGAGCCAGGCAGAAAACAACAAAAACAGAAACATAAAAAGTGAAAAGACATCATAAGGGCCCAACTCCATGGCTCTCCACATGCGCAAAAAATGTGGCGGCGTATCTGGGCATGTTCTGGCAGAGCATTCATTGTCCTTCTGTGCATGTATGTGGAGAGTAGCGGCGCAAAACTGAGGATGCCTTTGGAAGGGCGACGACCGTGAGACATAGGGTCTTGCTTCACTACGGACCAGAGCTGCAAAATGAGAATGAATCTTTTGCAAGAAGTGCCCAGATACACCGCCCAATGTTTTTTTGTCGTTTGTGCATGCCACTAGTACTTCAGCGGTACCTTTTATTTTTTTGTAGTATGTGGGTTATCTCATTCCAGTGGATTTCGTACTGAGGTTTGTGTTTCAACAATTCAGGGGATGTAACTACTGAGCTCCACGGGTGGGTAGTTGGCAAAAAAATAAAAAAAAAAAAAAGCTCCACGGGTGGGTAGCTGGTGCCTTTGCCTTTGGCTTACCTTTTTTTGTTTTTTTAGTTTTTTAATTCCTTTTTGGCAAAAAACAAGAAGGGTTGACGTTTTGGTTTGGCGGATGTAGCCCTCCTTCGCCGTTTCATCTCAGCTCTGTGAGCAACCTTTGCAAGTGTGTTCATGGCTGAGGCGAGGAACTCGTTCTCTCTCTCTCTCTCTCTCCCTCTCTGTGGGCGTGGGTGCACTCTTCATGTGTGGTGGGTGATTTGATGATATCAGCACAAATTAGTCCACAGTCAAGAGCACTGAATAGGAGAGCATCACTTTTCTGCTTTCCACCGGCAGCGCTTTGAAAATGTGGAATGCCTTTTCTTCGAAAGATGGAGGTATGTTCACATTTTCTACGAGAGACAAAAATGGGACCCACAGTTTTGTCGCCCACCATGGCTCTTGAAATGTGTCTTTTGGAGATATGGGTACTCTCTCCGTGGATGACCAGTTGTCATCCTTGTCGATAGTCTTCTTCAAAGCACAGGTATCTCCGAGGCTCTTGCTTCCTGCCGTTGATATCGTTTTCTAAGTTGATTAAAATGAATGAGTGCGGGCGCATTTTATTTCTTTTTCCCTGTAACTCCTGACTAATTGCTCTTCGTTGGATGTTTGACAAGCTGGTAGGAGTGTGCGCCGTCACTCCGTCGCAGTGTGGCTAGGTGGGCACAGAAGGGGGGAGTTTTGCAGTGTGTTCTGCTGGAAGGTCTCTCTGGCAGCTTTTGCTGTATATGTAGGTTGCTGTTCTCTTGCTAGAGACGATGGTTGTGTAAAGGAGTGATGTGCGGCAGCGTTTGGTTTCATGATTAGAAAAGCACATCCCCTATGTTTCCACAAATGAATTGGAAACTTGGAAAGTAGTTTTGTAGTTGGGTAGGAAATATGTAGGTTTTAAAAAAGTTGAAGGGACAATCGGGGCGGAGAAGAGCGCCATGACAACCTCAAGCTGGTGGAATTTCTTATCACATGCAAGCATTCACACAAACGTAGGCGACTGCTTCCAACTTGTGAACAACTGTAGAGATCTTGGAGGTTTGGACAATCTTGGAAGTGGTGGGGATGGGGCCCAAGTTAGCTCCCATTGCATCCACTTCCTTGAGTACGGTAATCACTCAACTCAATCAATTGTGATGACATTAGACGAAAAAGCATCATCGATTTGAAAGAACATGCATTTGTAGAGAGGGACCTTGTCCACCCAATACGTTGCAGGGGATATGCATAGGAACAGGAGGAGGTGATGACCTAGCCTGAGAAAGCAATTTCGATCAGAAAGAACATGCCCTTTCAGATGTACTTTGGGGAGAGAGAGAGAGAGAGAGAGAGAGAGAGAGAGAGAAGTCACGATGGGAGGTGCAGAAAGTCACGATGGGATGTGCAGATAGTCATGAGTCTGCTCTTCTCCACAGACAAGTCCAGATGGGGGCATGAAACATATCCCCGCCTGTGGGTTATTCTGTGTGTGTGTGTGTGTGTGTGTGTGTGTGTGTGTGTGTGTGTGTGTGTGTGTGTGTGTGTGTGTGTGTGTGTGTGCGACCTGCCAATGGTGTTTAACCTTCTTATTCTGTACTTCCAAGTGAGCTGAAAAAACATTTATGGGTTCTTTGTGAGGTGTTCAGACACGATCTTTTTCAAATATTGTGCTTTAAATCTGCCAAAAACACCTGGTCAGGGATGGTGGACAATTCCCCCCACCAACTGTCTTCCAGAGATGGTGGGGGGTTAGTATTTTTAATATATTCTCAATGACATGCTACATTTTCACTAAGGAAAATCCAGTGAAAGATGAATTACAGACAGGAAAGACATGAATAATACGAATACAAGTTGTATTCAATGAATATGATGTTTTTGTTATTATCTATAGAGGCACCCACAGCTGGGGCAACTTAAAGTATAGGTGGGCTCTTTGTGTGTGGTGGGTTATTTGATGATATCAGCAAATTCTTCCAGGAAACAACAGAAAAGCTGAAAATTGAAAAATTATGTCATATTGTAGCAAAAAAACAGCCATACCTTTCTGATGACATCCAGTGCGAGAGAATGTGTACACATTCCTATACTTACTCTGACACCACCAGTACTTGGCCCAGCTATCTGCAGTGCAATTAATATAGTAAAATTCTAGTCGGATGAATTTAGGCATTTCTGTAGTGCCCCGTATGTTGCCGAAAATCGTGGCTCATCTCCGGGAACAACTGTAGGATGCACTGGTGACTTATACGACCAGCACTTGACCCAGCTATTGGCCGCAGCGCTTTCCTGTTAGCGCCACACGCCCTTGGGGCTTTGGGGTACAGGACGTCAGTGGATGGAAGGGCCAGCCAGAAAAATTTTGAACCGGTACCCCGGCGCTTCGGCGAAAATCGGCGCGCAGCGGCATTCCGGGCTCGGCATCAATAGCTGGGCCAAGTACTGGTGGTTTGAAGGAAACAGAGGGTCTTGCTTGACAACCCAGTAAGCTATGTTGGGGGCAGCCACAATTTGTTTGTTGCGCTTCCAGCAGTACATCGAAGCTAGATGCAGGGGGAGTCTGAGGTGCTGAGGAACGAGTCCTGAGGAAAAGAGGGACATGGAAATGAATCTTGTGGTAAATCCTGGAAAGGTGCAGTGGCATACTACCATCGACCAAAGGGCTGTGCCGCAAGCATTCGTGTGTCATTTTGTCGGGTGCGGTGGGGGTCATGTTGGAAGGATGCTTTCACAATCACAACAAAGCAACCATTGTGACGGGGAAAGAGATAAAAAATGACCCTCAGCTGTTCGTTCGGATATATCCCGCTCACAAATGTTGTAATTTTGGTTGTGAAATTAAGGGAAAAAATGAGGTACATGAGGGGAGCAAACCGAGGGAAAGGTGCACATACTCACACGGTTGTGCGCCACTGCAAAATCAAATGTGCCCATTCCCAACAAAAGAGGAAGCAACACTTGTGACGGGGAAAATGACAAGGACAATGACATTGAGCTCTTTGTTCGGATGTAAGCCCACGTACAAAGGTATGATCGGTTGTCAAATTAAGGGAAAAATGAGATACACGCCGTGAGAAAACTGCCTTAACTACCTTAAACCACCAGTTCTTGATCCTGCTGTCGACCACGGAAAGAAATAGAGGAGATATGTTTTTAGTTGGATGAATTTGGGTGCACTTGTAGAAGCCGGTACGTTTCCTAAAATCCTGCCTTGTTAATGGGCACACCTGCTGATCGAATATTGCTTATACAATTTTCACTGGTTCGGAGCAAGCACTTCAAAACCAAGTATGGAATAGCATGTAGTTGTTCCAGCAATTTAGAGAAAACAAAGGTGGCCATCCCGACCAAAGAACCAAAACAAGAGTAAAACCTGCTTAGGCTAAGCAGATACGTAGACCCCTTCCCTACTGGCAAAGTAGCCAGTGCTTTCTGTGACCAGGTCTCTCTCGAGTTAGGGAGATACTACGGGTCCTCTGCCTTCCAGTAAAAAAATCATTTGACTGGATCTCGCTGCCGAGTCGCCAGTATCACCTATAGGTTGGAGCCTGGAAGGATTGAGGGTTTAATGAGGTGCACATACTCACACGGTTCAGACAGTTGTGCGCGATTATTAAAAGCAATTGTGCACAAGGAAAGAGACGAGGAGAACCAATACATCCCGCTCAAAAATGTATGATTGGTTGTCATTCAAATCAATGATCGACTGTGTTGAAGAACTGTGCCCTTGGCCGTGGGCTGTGTGTGCACTTGCTTTGGTCTAGACGAGAGAATTGAGATTCATGGTTCACTTCTTGATTCTATCCTGGCACTCACTCCGCTTGTCACAGCAGAGGGAAAATGAGATACACGTGGCGAAGACCTGAGTTGTTTGTTCCGAGACATCGCGCTGAAAAATGTAGATTTGTTGTCAAATCAAGGGAAATGAGATACATTGGGCTGCATTTCGTCATTGTTTTTTGTTTTTAATATTCCCTTGTCCTTTTTGAGCCATCTGCTGCCACGAGCTGCAGCATTTGAATTTCAAAAAAAAAAAAGATAAAGAAAAGGGAAGATAGATGTGGTGAGCAAGTTGACTTCCGAAGATGCACTTCAACATTCTTTTGTGCTCAACTACACGCCCACTCACAACAAAACAGAGAGCATTCTCAGAGAACCCCCCTAAAGGATGACACTGTAAGTGGTACTCCACCTTGATTCCAGTTGCAGCTGGAACAACCACCGCGCCACAACTGGTACCACTAATGTGCGTGAGGAGGGTACCTAGGACAAAATGAAACCACACCACCACTCACCACAGTGGATAGGTAGGGCAAACCTGATCAGGTGGTCCCAGGGAGATGGGCCCTGCCTGCCTTGATCAGCAAACCAGACTTTACATACTGGAGATTCACAACCCATCGCAACGCAAAAAAAAAAAAAAAAAAAAAAAAAGCAGTGCAAGGCAGCAAAACTCCCACAAAATGAACAAAGATCTGGTAAAGCCAGAAAAAATGCTCCAAGGTTCCAAACATATCTCTGCCACTAGAGGCACAGCACACCCCTGACCACTCGCAGGTTCCACTTGACAGGAGGATACATCGCAACTAGATATGACATGCCATGGGGCCGCGGGGCCAAGGTCCCCGTCGGTACCCAGTGCCTTNTGACTCCTGAGTTCGAGTGCGCAGATGGAACTAAACGAATGAAGTTCTGAATCACCTACCTGGGCATTTGGTGGTGTATTGATTGTGGTGAGATTGTGGTGAGATTCGGCGCTCGCTTGTCGGTTCAACAATGATATCTCAAGGCTGTCGCGTCGTCCTTTCAGGAAGAAAAATAAGAAAAGAGTTTGACAGATGGCTAAACCAGCAGATAAATAAGGGACGCTAATCTTCCATCCGGGCAGGACTGAAAGCAGCCAATGAAAGGGACGCTAATCTTCGATTCCGGGAAGATCGAAAGCACCCAATGAAAGGGACGCTAATCCTCTGTTCAGGGACGACTGAAAGCAGCGCGATTGGCTATGCAGAAATCTATGAGCCACTGAGCTCTGCAAAGAGCAACAGGGATGCAGATCTCAGCAGCTATGGCCTATGGGTGCAGTGGGGGATGGGATGAAGGAGTGGAGAAGACAGGAAAATGAATGATGAGTCGACAAAACAGACGCCGAAAGGTCTACAGCTTGGTCTAGGGGATCCCGGAACGACTGACAAGTGAAGACAAGAATTTCACTTTATCGTCAAGATCTATCTTTGAGGATATTCTCAAATTATTACAAATATCATGTACCAAGTCTACTCCCTCCCTTGCTCAGTCATCTTATGTTCGGAGTGCAACTTTGGAGGCATGACCGAGACTGCAAGATTGATGGCATATATATCGTCACAAACAGAACTGCCCGGTAAGCCGTAGGCAGAGAGAGAGAAGAGGACAACAAACGAGGGGCTGTGACAAACTGTTTCGTCGGAGTTTCACCGACTCATCGGGAGGCTGAACCCTCAACAGTCTGCAGAATCCCCTCACTGATTACACTGTAAATGATAATCTACCTTAACCAAAATCAAAGTAGACTATCACTCACCCACACCAGATGGAAAACTCTACAGATATATCGTCAAATAGAACTGCCCGGTAAACCGTAGGCAGAGAGGGAGAAGAGGACAACAAACGAGGGGCTGTGACAAACTGTTTCGTCGGAGTTTCACCGATATATATATTGTCAGAATCCCCTCACTGATTATATATATATATATATTATATACAGTACTGTCTTGACCCGAATATACAACGTACCCTCATTCCGAATGACTGCAAGCTACATTTCCGGGTCAATACAGTCATGATAAAAAAAAAAAAAAAAAAAAAGGTAAGCGTACGTTGTGTTCAGTGGAAGACGGTAGGGCTTGAAGGAATGCATCTGACCGTAATTCGTGACCTGATTCAGTCAAAAAGTCCTCTTGTGAGAGCGTTCTACAAGTGTAAGTGTGGAGACGTTGCAATGCTCTACCAAATGCTGACCACGTGTTGCTGCGTCAAGACTTCAGAGGATGCTTGATCAGCGTGGGAGGTGGGGTTGGGAGGGAGCTTTAGGGAGATTTTCAGTCTCTCGACTTCCGTGGAGGGCTAGAGTTGGGAGGAAACCTCCTCCATCTCGCCATCTCTAGTGCCCCAGTGTGACTGCCTCCCAATCCTGAACACTTATACAGCAAAGATAGTAGTAAATTGTGGATGCCAGGGAAAACAAGTGTTGATGAAACTTCAGTTACTTAACCAAAAGACTGCTATATAACTGTCACAGGTGGTAGTTCCTTTTCCGCTTTCTAACTTGAACAGTTTTATTAATAATCGGACTCTTTGGGTTCTAGCAAAGTCCAGAGCCGTAAGCTACTGCGGCAAGGTCCCACTTACCTAGATTCTGTGTTTCAGGCCGGTCGATCCGTGAAATCTATGGTTCAGGACAGCAGAATCCATGCAAGGGGGAGGTCGAACCGGGAGCTGCTTATTTTACGTCCTCAAAAGAGGACTGCCCCCAGTTGCAATTTCATTATTAGATCGCTGGACTGTGTCACGATATACTACAAGACTCTCTCTCAGATATGCTACAACTCTCTCTCTCTCTCTCTCTCTCTCTCTCTCTCTCTCTCTCTCTCTCTCTCTTTTTTTTTTTTTTTTTCTCTTTTTTTTTTTTTTTTTTTTTTTTTAACTACACTATGTTCTTCTCTCAAATTCTTTTTGCCTTTCACTACCTTCCTACCACTACTCCTAATACTGTATAGAGGGGACCCCTGCAAGCATAGGGCCTCGCAAACGAGGTAAATCATGTTGCCCCCCGCCCCAACAGCGGTAGTCAGAGATGGAGTGGGGCCGCCGGTGGGGGTCTGGCTAACGCAAAGACCGAGCATTTTGCCAGTAGCTGTTCTCATCGTCCCCCACACCTCATCGAGTAGCAGCAGACCACTTCCACTGCCATTAGTTCTATCCTTCGCTGTTTTCATGCTTGCAGCCATTGCCGGTGATGAGCACACACATCACCGGTCGCCCCCAAAAATAGAATGGGCTGACTATGTTTGTGTGATGCTGGGTAGCCCTCCCCAGGTAGAAAGGGCTGAGTGTCTTTACATCTATAACCAAAGAGAAACAGAAAAATGCTACTCGGGGGGCGGGGGAGGGGGGGGGGGCCCGGGGGGGGGGCGGGGAGAGTTGTGCTGTGAAACCCCGTGTTAACTTCAAGTTCTAATCATATTATAGAAGGATGTAAACTGCACCATACTTCACACAACCATTTGCCACCGCAATCTCTCTCTTAGTTATATGAATTCACATAACATGATAACAATGATTTAAACTTATTAAAGTTAGTATTATTAAACCACCATTACGTCCTAAAGTCCGGCCCGTTAACAAGCCACAATTTTAGGAAACGTACGGGCCACAACAGCAGCACCCGAATTCAACCGACTTGAAACGTAACAACGAATTATGAAACACGCAAGCCAGTGTTGTCACAAACAAAAGCCCCTTTTTAAAATAGTATACAGGTCCAAAAAAATAAACGAAACTATGTGTGTTCAGCAGGTTGCTATTCTCATCGTCATTGTGAAGTGGAATAGGATAAAAAATTATTAAAATTTTTAAAAACAATCCAGTGCTGAAGGTGGGCATAGCAGGCAAGGGATTGTAAATGGCAAGGGACTTCAAATGGGGAAGGACAGCAGGAGGTAAACAACATAAGTGTCTTTTTTTTTCTTTTTCTTTTCACGACAGTCGTTAAACAACAAGTACACTGCCATTTGAAGCCCCTGTTGTTTAACGGCTTTGCGGTCCGAAACTTGTCGCAACAAGAAAACGAGGCCGAAACACCAAATGCTGGGCCCGTCGATGATGAATTCAATCGGCGGTCGCGTTTTTGTTTTGCGCCTCCAGAATTTGAGATGTCAGCCCCCCGGCCCAGGTGCCCATGTACTGGTGCTTTAAGCTTGGGACGATACAGAGAAGATTAGCATGGTCCCTGACACCCTGTGGATGTCAAAAAAAAAAAAAAAACAAAGGGCCTGGCCAGTGGCCCTGTCCCTGTGGATGTTAAAAAAAGAAAAAAAGGAAAAAAAGGCCTGGCCAGTGGCCCCTGAATTATGAACGAAACAAAGGAAATCCCATAGGAAGGTGAGTCAGAAATTATTTGCATTGTTTTAAAATTTAAACAAAATGAGTGCAAGTTTATGACGCTTTCAAAAAAACAAATGAATAAAATTTGCAACTTGCATCCACCCCTTCCAGAAGAGGGGTTATTACTGGAATTACCATTCCCTTTCTTCTTTTTTTCTTTTTCTTTTTTCTTTCCATTCCCAGTGTTTTCGATGGATGGGCCCTCCAATCACGCTCACGCCATGCACTCACAGGCTATGATATCCGATTCACCAGCCTTTGCTGCTCTTGCCACGTGGCAATTTATATGGAATCCGAAACGCGAATGTACATCTATGTACAGGGTAAAGGCACTTGAAACCTGACTCTGCGCCTTGGCCGGCTGCACAACACTAGAAACATATCACCACACTAGAAACATATCACAACACTAGAAACATATCTGCACCTATGTTGTTCCGGTTACATTCAACATACTCAGCATATCAGAATGTACTTGGTCCACGCTGCAGTTCACGTGCATGTCAAATGTCGAGTAGTGGAACAAGGCCCTATAGTCCATTGCATACGCAAAAAGGGTACAGCCTACATATGTTGTGGAGAAGGCTGTTGAGTAGTGGAACGACTCCCTATAGCTGCTGCCGCCAGGCATTTTGCTCCGGTAGGCCGACCCCCGAAACTTAAGGCGTGCGCACAGCCGCGGAGGTGAAAAATTGGCTGGGAAACATACTGGTGGCTTACCAATTTTGAAAAAAAATGATGGGTTCTTCAACAATTTCGAATCGGATACCATACTACTGCATTATCTGCTTATCATCGTCGCAAGGTCTATTACAGCGATCGAAGAAGAATTGGCAACGAATATTGCTCCGAATGAGCAGGCTCGATACCATATGGCCGGAAGGCCAGACTATCCTTTTTTTTTTTTTTAAGGCCGGGCTATCGTAGGAAGATATGGCGATGATTCCGATTCCGTCCTTCTTCACGAGGCTTGAAGGGTTGGTCAGGACACTCAAGGGTTCCTTTCACAATGGGTGCAAAGCTGCAAACCATGCACCTCGGACTCCGGCCGAATAAAACAAAATAAAAAATGCACAGTCAGTACAGGAGAAGTATTCCAATTGTGCAATAAGGCAAAGGCAAAAGCACGGACAGGAGGTGGGGTGGGATGGGGGGGGAGCGGGTGCACGGCGCGGGGTACCGAGGTTTCAAACGGCAAAGGGCAGAGGGCAGCTGAGGGGTGAGGGGACCGAAGCGATGTGGAAATGTAGGACATATTTATTGTATTAGCATAAGAAAAAGAAGTATAGGAATGACGCCAGGTTGTCACTCGTAGAATAGGTTTATACTATTTATAGTCAGCACCGATGACAGCTATGCCTGTCTGCGCTTCGCACCAAAATTTCCAACTCTTGTGAGCGACACGTGAAAATTCAGGAAGGACATATACAAGCTGGATCTGGGCAAAGGCCATCCTGAGTCCTGACCATGACCCTGCATGAAACTAAGCCAACCAAAATTTCTGCTTTAAACCACCAGTTCACACGATCTTAAGTACTTCTCTAACCTAAGTACTGCTCTAACCTGAAGTACTGCTCGCACCAGTATACACGGTAAGAGCACTACTTAGGCTTCGGGCCTGGGCCGGTAGTGAAAGCGGCAGGCCAGTTCAAAAGGCGCTGTTGCAGTTTCGCAAGCCTTAAGGCGATCTCCACCGCCCCCCCCTTCGCTATGATCTTGCATGATACTAAATCGCCACCTTCGACTTTAAGAGACAGAGAATCTAGAGAAATCAATGTGCCCCCCCTGACGATGACCTTGCATGAAACTAAACCACAAGTTTGTGATCGAAGAGAAAGTTAGGTGCGATAAAGCCATTCCCGCCCCTGCCCCGGGTGTCGATGATTCTGCATGAGACTGAACCATCAGTTCCTGCTTTAAGACGTAGATGACTTTCTTAAGGCCAATCTCCCCACTTCCCCTCYCCCCCCCCCCACCCTCTCCTCTCCCTCCCCCTCCCCCTCCCTCCCCCTTGTCGATGATCTTGCATGACACTAAACCATCAGTTTCTCGGGCCGGAGCTCTATTGACAGAGTCTGACCCAAATTACACCAGGCTCAGTCAAAAACGGCCAAGGATGAATATAGGCTACTCCGCTGAACAGACTTGATTTACATTGAGCTGTTTCTTCCACCTTTGTATATTGAGCTGTTTCTTCCACCTTTCCCAAACAGAGCAATGGGTAATCGTGAACTGGGGGAGATACACGTAATAACCCTATCTTCGACTTTGTGGGAGATGGCAGGCGAGCAAGGCCCGCTGTCTTTGCCGTCCATTTGCGGTGCTGCGGATCACCCTCACACTGACAACCTCACACTTTTGTCGGCAACTGCATACAAACAACCGTCTTTGACAAACGGCCGTCTTTGAAGAAACCACTTTCAACCTGTGTACTCCGACACAGCGCAGGTGCTTCTTTGCGACGAACCTAAAACCGCCTTGGCACCGATGGCCTTACACATCGCAGGTTATCCAGCAGCAACCGCAGATGAACGTGCTTGCTGCAGCCGCTTTCATCATCTGTGTTTTGGCTGGTCACCCGTAAGATGTCCTTTTCCTTTGTACGCAGAATGTAAACGACCTCAGCTCAGCTCTACTAGTAGTGCCCTCCCACATTTGCATGTCGTCCACGAATGTCAGATGAACGTGCTTGCAGCAGTCACTTTCAAGTTTCAACCAATGTCTGTCGAAGGGCGCCAACATTTCCGCGTGCGGACGCTGCCCTCTGTATGAGTCGACCGATGACCACTTCGTTTGCAGAATAAACAGCTCCACCCACTCCAACAGAGGAAAAGCTAAACGCCTTTTTTTTTTAATCACCATACGCGAATCCATTTCCGCGATAGAGGGATTGGCGCTGCCTTTGCTGGGTGTGGTTGCCATCCGTGTATTCCGTACCCTAGTATAGGGGAAAGCTGGCTTTGACGGATGCCATTGCAATCCATCTCCGATATAGACGAACTGGTGCCATTGTGAAAAGGAGGTGGTGCGCTCAAAGTTATAGATCCACTCTGCTACACAACTGCTCCCTCAGTCTTGCAGGTCTATAAAATATGCCAGAAAATTCTTGACATGAACCTGGTTAAACTACCAACCAGGTTCATGCAACCAGCTCTCTCTGCGTTGATTGTCACCGGGGTAAAGACGAAGTTGTCCAGATGTGAACGGCGTGCAGCGATTGCTTTCAGGAACACCGGAAGCTAACAGCGTCTGCTGACCACTTCTATTGAAGACTGGCTGGAGACCATCTATATATGCTACCTTGCCATACCAGCGGACTTATCATCTGCAGCCAATTCTGCACATAATCTATGCTGCCTTGAGTGCCTGCGACCTCGACTCGCTATTTGGGATCTGTCTGACTGGATGCAGATAGATATATGCAGATCCTGAATAGATGGCCAGCCCGACCCAGCTGGCCTAGCTCAGTTGGTAGAGGACACAAGTGGCGTTCAGGACGTCATGCGTTCGATTCCCCGGGGCATGCATTGGACTCCCCGCGGTCGCCTGCGGCACACTTCGCGCTAAGCAGCGGAGATAGATGGCGTGCCCCCTGGGTGGTGGTGGTCAATTGCCAAAGGCCTCCCGTCCCATGCCAGGGGTTCGGGGCCGGGCCCCGGGGTACTGCTCCCCGGACAGAGCAGAGGTGAGGATCAACCCGAAAGAAAAGGGGGCAGGCCCAGCTTAGGAAGGGAAAAAAAAAAAAAAAAAAAGGCAAAACTGAACTAGAGGTAGGCAGATAGGTAGGTAGTGGGAGATATGATGAGAGAAGAATAGAGGATAGTTTGGACAAAAAGGCACATCCTGAATGGAAGATTATCTGCGGCCATGTTATCTGCGGCCAACCTTGACTGGCTGCAGAAACAAAATCTTCCATTCGGGATCCGTCTTGATAACCCTCCCCTCTTCATTGCCCTGTAGAGATTTGTGCTCGAAACCTTTTATTTGGCGAGGAGGGAGTGAGAAAGCATAGTAAAATTGGTTCCACAAACTGACATCTATGCTACCTTGCCTACCTTCTTCCCTCCGAATACAACGTACGGTCGTTACAGCTGTATTTGAGGTATCTTTCAGTCTAGATACATACAGCTATAATGACCGTACTTGTATTCGGGGGAAGACGGTAGCAACGGTAAATGAGGTTATGCAGATGGCACCAAGTGGCTGGGGAGAGTCGGCAATCAAGCACACATCAGCCCGGTTCTCTAGGACGGCTTCCTGGGTGGTGGGTAGGCTTTCGTAGGGCGGGTGGTGATGGCGGCGAGTTGGACGAGATGGCTTGGATGGCGAGGGAGAATGGGGGCTATGTAATGGGCATTTGGTGGTGTATTGATTGTGGTGAGATTCTGCGCTCGCATGACGTGAACTGTTGGAGTACAGACCTGACTCCTGAGTTCGAGTGCGCA
>BFEA01000211.1:399145-411657 GCA_003427395.1 Chara braunii | reverse complement strand
TAGGAACTCTGTGTATGAGGTCGTAGAGCTTTGTTGACCAAACCCACACGGGCTGAGTAGGGCTAAAGGCCGTGTCTGACGACTGACTGACCCGGAGCACAAACCCTCCCAAGGACCGGTACAGACCGGCGGGCTGCTCAGTGTGGCATGGTAGGCCCAAATCCGAGCTGTGGGCTGCACAACAAGCTGTCTAAGTCTTGACAGGACTTGCTCATTGCGTCGTCCTGTCTGCGACGCTAAATAATTCCCGAGTTACGGGGGATCTCCTTAAATGCCTCCTGATCAGCATTGAGTCCTGTAGTTACAGCCGTAGTATTAGGTCCAGGCTAGTGACCATAGTTGACAGAGTCCTATCCGGATCCTGTGGTCCTTAGACAGTCAGTCGGTCGAGTGGGTACCTAAGTGGTGAGGCATGGGACAGTCATTGTCGTGCACCTAACACCATGGATGACTACCCTATGTACAGTCTGCTTGTGGGGTTCTCCCTCTGGGGGACCCTCCAACGTCTCCTCTTTCCGTTAGGTTTCTGGAACACCTTCACATGTAGGGTGGAGACCAAGGGTGGTGTTAGCACCACTCCCTACACGAAGGAGCAGGAGGAGGAGGCTGCGAGGATCTTGGTCGAGCAGAAGGCTAAGAAGGAGAAGAAAGAGGTCGTAAAGCACACCAAGAAATTGGCCTTATTGCAGGAGCAGGCCGCGAAAAGAAAGAAGTTGGAGGATGAGCTAGAAAGGGTGAAAAAAGAGGAGGAAGAAAAACTGAAAGCAGTGGAGGCCGAAGAAGAAAAAGAAGAGAGAGGAGGAAGTTTCCCTGATCAAAAAGAGTTTCAGGGACAGAGGGAAGTCCAATGGCACGAAGAAGGAGGGGGACCTGTGGTTGGAAAAGAAGGTGTCTGAGTGGGTCACCAATCTATCCTTGGGAGAAGAGGAGGAGGCGATGTTATATGTCACCAGGGAAGAACAGGAGGCGGTCATTAAGGAGTTGGAAGCCGAAGAAGATCCCCTCAAGCGTTAGACGATAGAAGAAGAGAAGAAACTAGAATGGAAGTTGCGTCTGACCAGGGAGAAGAAGAGAATGGAGGAGGCGAGTAAGGCAGCCAAGGAGTTGGAGGCGGTGAAGCAACAACGGGCGCAGATGGAGGCGCAACCGGATTGGCAAGGGAAGATGGAGGTGATGGCGAAGAATATAGAACTCATAGCAAGGGCCCACGAATGTGGGCTCAGAAGTAAAGGCGAGGCTAGAAAACACAGAGCGATTCTGCACAGGCGCCATAGAAGGCGCGGAAATTGCTGCTCCAAGGGAGGAGGAAGTTTGTCCCCGTAGAGGGCCTGTGAAGGTGATTCCCTGATTCCTACAGCGGGAAGAAGGCCGAGAACTTTCATAATTGGGAGGCAAACATGAACTCCTACGTACACCTTCAGAAGATAGCTCCCAAGGAACATGTCCTCAAAGCCTTCCATGCCCTTAAAGACGAAGCAGCTAGCTTCACCAGGTCGCTTTGCCGTGCTGCCAAGTACGAGAATGATATGGTCGCCTATTCCCTGATCACCCCCCTCAATGACTTCTTTAAGTTACTGTGTGGGAGGTTTGCAAATGTCACGCGTAGTGTTGAGCTTCTGACAAACTACAAACCATCCACTCCCGCCAATGGAGGAGTGCTAGGGCGCTTAAGGGCGTTATGGATGAACTGATCGTCGTTCCTGACCATGGGGTCACTGAGACTCAATTGGTCAATCTATTCTATCGTGCCATGCCCGAGCCCTTGCGTGGGCACTTCTTTGAGAAGAGTCAGGAGTCTACCATGACCTACGATACTTTGAGTAGGGAAGTGGTAGCATTTGAAGCACGGTCCATGCCAGTTTCCACTTTCTGGCATAAAGACCTTGACAAGGGTAAGAAGTGGAAGGCTGTAAGAAGTGGAAAGGCTGTACCATCTCTGGCTAAGTCAAGGCCAAGGATCACTTGATCCTGACTTTAGATAAGGTGGTATGGAACAGGTCCCTTACACATAGATAGAGTGGGGCCTGAAGGAGGATGACAGTGGTGATAGTCAGGGGAGGACTTACGCTGCTATCGCGGCTGGAGGGATGTTGCAAGGTAGAGGAGGAGGCCGGGGCCAAGGAGGTCAGACTTCCAATGGTCGAGGACATGGCGATCAGGGGTTGGTGGCAGAGGAGGCCGCCAAGCGGGAGGTAGGGGTCAAGGTCCCCCGCAAAACCGCTCTCGTTTTACTCGGTCACCTAGGAGGGGTGGATGGCACCCTGGCTTGCCGCAAGGCAGGCCCTGGGAAGATCTGGGCCTAGAGCAGACATTTTGGCAGAGGAGGATAGATCAGGATCAATGTATCTATTGCGGTGACCCTGGTCATATTATTAAATACTGCCCTATGTATAGAGAGGCCCAGTTTGCTGCACAGGTAGCAAAAGGCAACCGTTGGTAGGGGTTGCAACTGCCCTTACCCCTAGACCATGTGGAGAAGAGTGCGCGCACCACATAGAAACTCCCAAACCACATGTGTCTATGGCAGAGGTTGCTGGCCAGTGCCTAGACAACTGTCCAGAGACTGCTTGTGTTAGAGTCTCTCTAGGCACTTCCCTCACAGGCGTGGCATAAGAATTGAAGGAGAGAATGCCTGCCTGGGCCAAGATGAAGAAGGAGGTGAAAGGACATCTAGTCTTAGTAGATGTAGAGGTCTTTAGAAGTAGAGTAGGGCCCCTTATAGACAGTGGGGCCACCAGCAACTATATCAGTAGAAAAGCGCTGCAAAAGTTGAAGTTGAATCTCAACGTCCAAAAGCTAGAGGACCCTATAGTTAGCATCCTCGCAGACAATCACACTATGTGAGTCGAGGATTATGTAGAGGGAGCCCAAGCATATTTTCGCCTAGAGAAGGATGGGAAGGTGGAAAAAGTTCTCCATTCCCTGACTCTCCTCGTAGAGGACAGCCTTCCTTTTGACATGGTCCTAGGAATGGATTGGGGAAAGGCAGCAAGGGCCACACTCCACTTGAGAGAGCACGACTGTAGGCTCCCTAGGCCATCAGGCGAAGTAAAGACTGCTCATCTGTTCCATGTATCAAGAGTAGACAACTCCTTGACACACTGTTGTCTCAGTGCTCTCGCGTTTGCACGATTAGTGAGGAAAGAGCAATTAGAAGAGTAGGTTTTTGTAGCCTATGTTAGGCCTGTTACTGAGCCTACGGAAGAGATGCCTTTGGAGCCAGTCATTGCCAAGCTGCTGGAGGAGTATACAGATTTAGCTCAACCGCCTGCAGGAGTAGTGCCGCGGCCGATCCAACATCGCATTGAGATAGAGCCTGGCAGTAGAACTCCAAAGGGGGCCGTGTAAAGAATGTCCCCAAAAGAGTTAGAGGAACTGCGCAAGCAATTAGATGAGCTCCTAGAGAAGGGTTGGATTAGGCCCAGTTCGTCTCCGTTTGGAGCGCTTGTTCTTTTGTTCCCAAGAAGGAAGGAGAGCTTCACATGTGTATAGACTATAGAGGTCTCAATGTCATCACAATGAAGAATGTCGAACCACTGCCCCGTATAGATGACCGTGCAGGGTTGCAAGTACTTCTCTAAGATAGATCTAAAATCTGGCTATCATCAGATAGAGGTACATCCCGGCGACCAGTACAAGACGACATTTCGGACTAGATATGGGCACTATAAGTTTATTATGATGCCCTTTGGACTAACCAATGCGCCAACTACGTTCCAGCGTTGTATGAACGATCTATTTAGGCCATGGTTAGATAGATTCGTAGTTGTATATCTAGATGATATCCTAGTCTTTAGTAAGACCCTCCAGGAGCATGAGGGCCATCTGAGGCAGGTCTTGGAGAAACTGAGGGAAGCTAACTTCAAGATCAACGCGACGAAGTGCGAGTGGGCCAAGACGCAAGTTTTGTACTTGGGCCACGTCTTAGATGGAGATGGCATAAAGCCTGAGGATAGTAAGATAGCAGCGATAAGAGATTGGCCAACCCCCCACACGTTGACAAAATTGCGGTCGTTCCTAGGCCTAGCCAACTATTATAAGAAGTTCGTAAGGAACTTTTCTACCATCGCTGCACCCCTTCGTAGGTTGTTAAAGAAAGAAGCAATCTGGGAGTGGGATAGAAACTATACATCGGCCCTAAAGAAGTTAAAGTGGGCCTTGATAGAGTATCCAGTCCTCAAGGTAGCTGATCCATCTTTACCTTTTGTTGTCACCACTGACGCAAGTCCATATGGGATAGGTGTTGTGTTAAAGCAAGATGATGGCAATGGGTATAGACCCGTGGAGTTCATGTCTGCCAGGATGCCTTTAGAGAAGGTTGCGACATATACTTACGAGAGGGAACTCTACGCTCTCAGGCAAGCTTTAGGCCATTGGAAGCATTACTTGCTTGGGAGGCACTTCAAAGTCTATTCAGACCACGAGACGTCGAGGTGGCTGAAGATGCAGGCCAAGATGACACCTAAGCGTACTAGGTGGGCCACAAAGATAGACCAATTCGACTTTGAGCTCAAGCCAGTTAAAGGGAAGTATAATGTAGTCGCGAATGCTCGAAGTAGGAGGGCTGATTACTTTGGAGCAATAGTTCATTATCTAGATATAGGACAAGACCTGCAACAAAAAGTTAAGGAAGCCTATGCGCAGGATCCTATTTATAGAGATCTCCTCAAGAGAGTTAAGGAGTCTCCAAAGTCTGAGACAGACTACCACACTACAAATGGGTTACTATTCGAGAAGACTAACGTAGATGACCGCTTGTGCGTTCTCAATAGTGAAGAGATCCGTAGCTTGATTTTAGGGGAATGCCATGATACAGAGGGACACTTCGATTGGCAAAAGACATTGGGTAACCTTATTCGCGCATATACATGGCCTGGCATGAAGGCCGACTGCATAGAGTATGTACACAGTTGTAAGGTATGCCAAGGGAATAAGACCACTACGCCAGCCCCTCTTGGCCTTCTCAGACCCTTGCCTATTCCGGCAGGACCCGGAGATTCTGTGTCTATTGACTTTATGGATGCCGGGGTCAAGAGTAGGCATGGCAAGAGCCAAGTCATGGTTATAGTTGATAGATTCAGTAAATATGCAGTTTTTGTTCCTTTACCCGCAGAGGCACGAACAAATTTAGTTATAGACAAGTTCTTTGATCATTGGGTCAGTGAACATGGTCTCCCGCTGTCAATAGTTAGTGACAGAGATACCAGGTTCGGTAGTCAGAACTGGCAAGAGTTGATGAGAGTCTATGGCTCTAGGTTGTTAATGTCATCTGACCGTCATCCTGAGACTAACGGTCAGACTGAACAGATGAACAAAATCCTGCAGCAAGTTCTCAGAATGTATATTAGACCTGATCAGCTTAATTGGGATGAGATGCTTCCCAAGGTAGCCAGCGCATACAATAACAGCGTGCACTTAGCGACGTGCCGCACTCCTGAGGTCGAAGTGGGCTGAAGGAAGATAGAGTATACCTAGCCAGTACAGGTTAGGCGGCCATATCCGCTGTAGCTTAGAGGCAGAGTTCAGCGTGTGTGTGTGTGTGTGTGTGTTGCAGAGTGTATGTGCGTGGGATATTCAGGGAGGTCCGAAGTCGAGTGCGTGTGAACAGTTGGGGGACAGTGTGTTGGAGAGAGGATGTGTGGGCGCCCAGTCGCCATAACCAATTGGAAGCGAGTTTGTAACTGAACTGTGTTCTCGGCTTGACTATCTCTGAGTTTTACGTGGGCGCACAACGCCAGTGTGAATTGCCATCTGTTTGCATGTATGCGAAGTGAAGAAGAGAGCAAGTCTGATTGCATCTGGTCACCAGAGAAGAGGATGGTGGAAGGGAGATAGACTGAGAGAAGGTGGAAGAGAAAGTATCCATCAACATAGCAGATAGATCTCCCTCACAATCCCATTTCTTCTTCGGGCATCTCCCTCTCGCCACAACAGCAAACAGTCCCCTCTGACACACTCTGACAATGAGCTGATCCGATCATGGGGCTTGTCAGCGCGGGCGCCTTATGAAGACGGACAACAGTGCGCAATGTCGACCACGAACGCAAACACGTAAGCTTCCTCCACATTGATCAATCTCACAGCCCTGATCCTTATCCTCCTCACCAGTACCCCATCGATGTCATAATCAGTGTGGCGAGAGCGACGTCAGCATAGTCAAGCATCCAGGTGGTGCCGAAGGCAGAGAATGGTGCCAGCATACAGCAATAGCCGTCCTGTGTTATCGCATCAGCGTCCAGCCAGCGTCAAGCTAGCGTCCAGCCAGTGTCAAGCCAGAGTCAAGCAGCATGTGTACGACTGAATGTCAGCCAGCAGGGGCTTGGCCAACTTGTAGAGTTGACTCCGGTTGACCAGCTTCTGGTCTCCCAGATACGATGGCCCAGATTGTCTCGCAGCCAATGGACTAGATCCCGTACAGTTGCAGATTCCCACTTGGACTTGATTCCTTACGGATACCTGCAAACAGCCAATATGTGTGTCTGATCGGCGGCCTGGACTGGGTCCATGTTGAAAAATTTGACTCGTGGGCCTAAATTTACGAGCTGCTGTTGACTGTTGACTTTCCTTGGTCAACTGTCAAACGTTGGGACTCTGAAGGCCAGTTTGAGGCCTTGTTCCGGGTACCCCACAGCAGCAAGCCTTCTTTCGGGCAGTTTGCATGACTTGGGAGTGGCCTTTGACCCGTGTCGGCCCTTTGACCAAAGTGGCGACCCATGCCCACGACTGGTGCATGTTTCGAGTTGGGTGTCAAAAGTTACATCGGGACCAACGGGCTTAGCTCAGTCGGTGCACCCATGAACTGTTGAAATACAGACCCAAGTTCGAATTATGGACCTAGATTGGAATGAATTTCAATGACATACTTCTGGATTACCTGGGGCCGGTCGCTTCGATGACGATATCTCACGGCCGTCGCGCTTGAAGAAAAAAAAAGAGGAGGGAGTAGGAGTACACAAACATGCCGTGCATTCAGTGCACATGGCTGAACAGTACACACAAGTAACTGTTAGAAAACAGGTCATGAGTTTGAATCCTGATGGAATCATTTAAATATATTGTCACATATCTATCAACTGAAAGAGCGCACTTTGTGAAACAAATGAAAAAACTACAGAAGACAAACATGAAGAGCACACTGAAACCATTATTTTGACCATTTTTACGATTTTATCTTCTTTTAGCACCCCCTTTACATTGCCTCTCACGTTCAAGGCTCGCCACGTTGATGAAGTTGGGAGCGAGCTGCCCATATCCCCGTGAACCATCACGGCCCACTTGTACACTGTGAAAAGGAGGCAGAGTAAAAGGGGAGGGGATAAACAGTGAGAAAAGATGGAAAGAAGCCAAAGCGAAAGAAGACAAAGGAATATTAAGGGAAAGTAAGGAGAAAGAAGAGGACAACAACCGAGGGGTTGTGACAGACTGCTTCATTGGAGTTTCACCGGCTCATCAGAGGGCTGTTGTGCCAAGCTCTGGTTACTGCCATACACAAATGAATAAAGGAACTTTGGTCTGCATCATACTAGCACTGGACTGAGTGGACACAACAGCACTCGTGCAGGCACAAAGTGTGCTTCCACCTCACTCATGTGGCACACATGGAGCACATGCAACAAAAAGCCACAAACAAAAAAACAACAAAATCGAAAGCGTGGTTCCCCCAGGCATTAACCATCGACAAATTCGTCAAGGAGCGACTCGGGAACGGAAAACTCGGAAGCATAGAGGGCATTACAGATCACAGGGACTCAACCAGGAGGGGAACCCTCAGGGATGGCGAACCTGCTGGCACCAGCTCACTCACAGCAAACAAGCGCGGACCTGGGCATGGCGTGAAACCCATCAATCAGGGTTCAGGATTTAAGAGCATGACATCACGGTTAGCCATACTGTCGGATAGGGTTCAGGGTTTAAGCCACAAGTACACGGCCCCAGCCTTGCAGTCCGAAACTTGTCGCCAGAAGAAAACGAGGCCGAAATGTCCAACGTTGTGCCCACCGTTGATAAATGTGATCTGCGGTCGCGTTTTCGTTTCGCTCCTCCAGAATTTGAGGTGTCAGGCCAAGGTGCCCATGTACTGGTGCTTTAAAGCACCACTACACCATACATAGGCACACAGGTGTCAGCATGGAACCTGCACCACTTCGGAGGCTGCATATTGTTTTTTGCAACGGTGTCCCATGCTGCGCGGCCCCTCGGAGTTTTGCTTGTGGCAACAAAAACTTTCTGCAAGGCTGGGGCAGTGTACTGGCGGTTTAAGAGTACAGTATCACAGTTAGCCATACTACAGGATAGTATAAGAGGTAGATGGACTATTGGGATTAGCCTTACGGCTCCAGGATACCAAGATTACCAGGCAGCTGTAGCAGCTGAGAGGGGCACAGAAGGCTAGAAATAGGGAGAGCAATGAGCATAGATGGCTACTGAGATGGATAGGCAAGAACAGGTTCTCTGAGGCGAGCAAAGGCCCGTAAGCTAAGCTGGGTAATGCTCCCAGGATATCTCCGGGTCGAATTGTGAGGTCCTTGGCCTCAAACTTCTTTTCAATTACTGAACTGTTTTTGTTATGAAAAAAAAAAAACTGATGAAAAAAAATAAATCCAAAAGCGTTTAGCTCCACAGATTTGGGAAGGCTATTCTCTGGACTATACAGAGAGGCAGAGGTATGATAAGACAACTGACAGAGAGCTCGTTGGCAAGGAAAGAGTTCAGGAGGAACTGACCCATGTAGACAAATGCGACAAAACATCCAGGTGATGGAATCAGATGCATAAAATGATGTAAGGGGCTAGAGCCGCTATACCCTTGAAACATGGGAAGGAGCTTGGACCAACATTTTCTCCTGAACAGTGCACCTGCATCATGACTGTATTGGGCTGAAAACATAGCTTGTATGCATTCATGACCAGGGTGCGCTGTGTTTGGGGGACAGCGTAGCGAAAGCGTGTCACGCATCTCAGAGTCCTGCGCCCAGTTCCAATTCCCAGAGTCCCATGTAACATAGTCGCCAACCAGTCGGATCAGTGGGCCTTCCCGTGCCAGACTGGTAGGCCTTGTAGATGCGACAAGTATGCCGGCAGGTTACAGGGACTAGGTAGGCTACTTCGTTACTTGTCGGCACCAGTCACCCTGCAAGTCCTGACGTGCAGCTCAGTCCCAGGAAAGTCCATCAAAACTCTGGATGGGGTGGAAGCACACTGCGGCCGGCAAGTGCCTGTGTACCTGTCTGGAAACATCCAAGTACCTGTCTGGAAACGTCCAATTTGTGAACTGCAGCAAGTACATAAGGCCGGCATCGGCCACATCCGGGTCCCTGTCCGGAAACGGCCAAAGCGCCATTGTGGTCATGTGTGCTGAGCATCAAGGGAGGCTGAGAGACAGGCTAGTATAGTCCACGGTGCCCGGCGCCATAGCTGGTAGTATGAGTGAGTGAGAGCGAGGCCTGTGAGAGTAGGATAAAGTAGCAACAGCCTGCGTGTGAACTTGGGCCCACAGCCACAAGGTTGTACATGCATGAGACTTGTTGAATGAGATTTGAATGAGATTTGACTTCCGAGCAACTTCCATGACGATCGTGCTCTTATGTGGGAGTTTGGTGTGTTGACGTGTGGATCATTGCAGTGGTATCAGCGCAACTCGTGTTGTCTTCCAGCAAGGTGGCACGCGAAGTGAGGGAGCCACCATGCAAAGAAAAAGCTGGCGGGTGACAGAAAAAGAAAAGAGACGAAGTGTGATCGAATGGTGGCAGCATGAGAAGGGCGAGGGAAAAAGGAGCTCACACGCAGAGTGGGGCTTGGAGCGAACATGGAGGCCCTCATCAAGAATTTGTGAAGAGCTTCCTGCCCCAAGCCTTGCATGAGCTGAGTATGTCTTCCTTTACTGTCTGGAAGTTGTCGGTTATTTCCTGGAAGTCGAGCTGCTGTCATAAGTTCTTGTTGTCGTCAGCTAGGTCAGTCAGATAGGCTGCATGTGTCGATAGGTGGGGCAACCTGCTGAAGGTAAGCGTGTAAAGTGGCTGTACGGGCATGAGTGGTGGGCGCTTGTTAAAGAACCTGTCTAGCCCAAGGACTGGTATTGACCAGAGTGCGGTGAACCGAACAAGGATCATTCTGAGTGTTCAGGGGAAGTGGTGATAATGCCTGGCTGTGTCATCCTGTCTGGGACGTATCAGAATTCTTGAAGACCTTGCAGCCTATCCTTAATTTAGCTGTTGGCCAGTCAACAGGATTCACCATAACCCAGTAGTAAGAGTAATCAAGGACGTGAGAGTGGAGTCAATGGATTTTAGGTTAGTAGGGGTAGGTCTATAATTGATAGGAGGTCATGGAACTGGGTCATACCTCAACTGGCTATTGTGTAAACCCTCCCACTATGGACCACTACCTGATGTACGCTCTCATGACCTTCTCCATCCTACGGTGACCGTTTTTACAGTTCATTTCGCTGGTAGGATTCCCTTGGAGGTATCGCATGTTCCCTGTGCCCCCTATGGGGAGTACGAAGTGGGAGATAGATACCCCAACCCGGAGAAGAAGACGACGACGATGAAGACGGCGAAGACGATGAAAACGAACATGAAGAAGACGAAGAAAATGGGACAAAGAAGATGATGACGATGACCGCGACGATGAAGAAGAAGAAGAAGAAGACGAGGATGAAAATGAAGACGAAGATGAAGACGGAGACGAATACAGAGACGGAGAAGATGAAGACGAAAAGAAGAAGAAGGAGATGAAGATGAAAAGAAGAAGAAGGAGATGAAGACGAGAAGAAGAAGAAGAAGAAGAAGAAGAAGAAGAAGAAGAAGAAGAAGACAGAGACGGAGACGGAGACGGAGACGGAGACGGAGACGGAGACGGAGACGGAGACGGAGACGGAGACAAAGACGAAGACGAAGACGAAGTCGAAGACGGAGACGAAGACGAAGAGGAAGACGAAGAGGAAGAAGAAGAGGAAGAAGAAGAAGAAGAAGAAGAAGAAGAAGAAGAAGAAGAAGAATACAAGCTGGAATGAATGTCGTCCCTCCCTCACCTCACCTCCATCATCTTATAAATCATAAACAACAACAACAATGAATGAAAGATCCAAAATTGATGTTCGATTGCTCCCCCTTACTGCCAGGAACATAAAGAGCCCTCCCTTGACCTCCCATACCTCCTCTCCACCAGGGAATGGCATCTGGCTATGGTGAAACATCCACGCCCATCTCGGACGTTCAAAGGACAACACAAATGCTCCAGTTCTCTCCAGCAGGAGCAGTCAACTGGATGAACTACATAACCCACCGGCACCCTCTACAGGGGCCTTCTTGATACAGCACCACTGTACATGGAGATGCGAGTTCACCATAGCCAAAGTTGAGTCTCCTTCCCGGTTCCTACTTCCTTCCTCCTCATTCTACCTCAACTACATGTCCATAGCCTAGCTGGAGGTCCTTCTCCCTCACCTCCATAGCCTAGGACAAGTTCTTCCTCCCTAGCACACCTCCATAGCCATGGAGGTCTGCTTCCTCACCCTCCCGCTCCGCCTTCTTCCTCCAGGAGCTCTGCTGCTTCTCCCTCTTTACGGAGCAGCAGCATGACCGCCGGGTGAATGAGAGGACTGCCCATTGCACAAAATAATACACTTGCTGCCTCGACCTCCCGTACCTCCCAGCTGTGTACTACCTGCTGCTCCCCACCTCACTTGGGTGCACTAGGCCTACCTGCTGTTCCCTCCTGGTGGGAATACCATTGAAGACTGAAATCTACCTACAACCCCTGAACCTAGACTACTACCCGCCTACATTCAAGCTCTGGACCGTCATTACCTACAGGTAAGCTACTGGACCTTTCCAGGCCCAACTGAATTGCAGGAAAATCCCTACCGGGTCCCTAAGCGCTGAACTACTCCCACTGTGTCCTACTGCTAAGTTTCAGTCCTGCCCCTGGCCGTCTATCTATCACTCTATCGTGTCCCTGTCCGACGCATGGGCACGCACACACGAACAACAGAGTTAGCACAACGACCCAGACTTGGACTCAGGCAAGCACACAGCACATGCATGTTAGTGGTATATCACATACACTCTTAGAAAATACAGCAAATCACAGCAGAACAGACTCAGACTCCGAATTCTCAGAAAAGTTAGAGAAAACAGAGCAAAAGGACAACATTTTCTCGGAAAGCAGGAACAGTAATACAAATCATGAAGTAAGCTCCATGTGTGTGTTTTGAATTTGCGCGGCAGATGCTCGCAGTGAACATCCCCCCACAGTGTTCGGATAAGAGACTATGACGTGTGCATGTTAACCGTACCGTAGCTGTGTGACGACAGAATGGGATGGCACAGCCATCGTCCTCTGGAGAGGCTCCTTCATTGTCCGTGGTATGCTGCCTGGCCACAGGAAGTGGTAAAAAGTGGAACCGCAACAGAAGCAAGTGTTGTAGTAGGAACCGCAGCAGAGGCAACTTCCGTAGCAGGGACCGCAGCGGAGGCAACTTCCGTAGCAGAAACTGCTGGAGTGAAACCC
>BFEA01000211.1:357097-375958 GCA_003427395.1 Chara braunii | reverse complement strand
CGGAGGGGCCAAAGTCCATACTGACGGGCTGTATGGGCCTTGGGCAGCCGTACAGACGGGCCGTATGGGTCTTGGGGGGCCGTACGGACGGTCGTACGGAAATCTGTACGGCCCGTCCCTGTACGTGGGGCCGATGCTGCTCAGAACAATGCCCTAGAACTTGCCGACAGTCAACCACAACGGCCATTTTGCGTTTAGCAATCCCCATGACTTTCTAGAATCAATCCTTCACCAACCACTGTCGATCTACCAACCTCATTCTCTTAATGACAATGCTAAGAGAGAGTCACCTCTCAACACACCAATTAAAAACCACGTGTGACATCCGGCCCTATTCCATCACTTTTACAGTCCAACACTTGATCATCTGTCAAGAAGAGGATCAAGAAAAAGTTCCTTGTGTCACACAATTTTTAATGCTGCACTTGACTGCTCTGATCTCACTACTGCTCACAGAGTTTGCCCAGTACTTTTCACAGCGAGTCCCTTCACTGCCTTCTTCGTCAGTATCACATTCCCCTCCTCTTCCTTCCCCACGATAAACGTGGCCTACACAAAGGCACAATCTATCGACTCACACGTCACATAGTTCTGATAGCATATTCCAGAGTCCACAACATTTTGCGACTGCACTTACCTCACCCTTAGCGATAGGCCCATGATAAGCGTGGCCTGCCCAGAGGCACAATCTATCGACGCACACTTCGCACATAGTTTCGGAGGATATTCCAAAGCCTACAACATTCTGCAACTGCCTGCTTTGTCACTATCACATTTCCCCCTCTTTTTTCCATGATAAATGTGGCCTACCCAGAGAGGCACAATCTATCGACTCACACTTCTCATATACTTCTGAGAGAGTATTCCAAGAGTATACAACATTCTGTGACTATGCTCACCATACCGTTAACGAAAGTGCCTAGAACTTTCTAGAAGCACGATTGACTCCCTTCAGCATTAGGCATCCAAAATTTTCCAAATCCTTTGTCAAGTGATGACACACAATTTATCTATCCTGCTGCCAAAGTACTGCTCTCCTTCGATCATAGAATTTCATTGTACACATACAAAAGTAATTGAAAACTCAGACACACAAAGGAATATGAGTGGGATACAGAAAGCCGAGTTGCGAACTCACACAGATGTCCAAGTAGTCGTGTACAAGTCGAGAGCACCATTGCACCGAGATTCCATCCAAATAAGAGCAATACAATGAAGTCATGAGCCAATGTCCAAGCCCTCAGGACACACCAACACAGTATCCAATGTCGCTCCTCTCCGTCTGGCGCCCAGCGCCCAGCCTACACTACTTGCCTATCCTAACTACATCAGCATTCACGCAACAGGCTCACTTCGACTTTGAAGACCAATGTACATGACGTCAACACCATAGCCGACCTCCCTCATGCACCAGCTACGTATCTCGTCTCCCCTCATCAGACCCTGACCACCCACACTGGCATCCTTCCTGAAGACCACCGATCACCCTCTTATCCCCTAGCGCCCTGCAGCCCGGCTATGGCTGCTAGTGCTCCGCTGCCCAGCTGTCGCATACCGTAACGGTGCAGCCCAGAACAAGAACCGACATCTCTCACATAGTACAAGATAGCGCAGCGGAAGGCTAATATACCAATGATCCGAACAATCAATGTTGCAATGCAGACCAAACATACATCATCATCATTCCATGGTGTGAAGGGGCCTGGAGCTGACACAGGAAGAATGCGCCAGTCCCCAACCATACACAGACGAAGAAGAGGGGAAGATGGGAATGCCGTCAACACCAAGTCTTCGGCACAGGTCCCAAATAATCCCTCGTCCAATGTCTCAATCCCAATGTAGAGTCTGGATCCAAATGTCGTCAAGTCCCAAAGTCACCAATCTCTCTCTCTCTCATAGTCTGCAGATACTGAGAAGTTAGGTAGCAAGAGGGTGAGGGAGAGATGGTGGACTTAGAAGAGGAAGAAGAAGAACTCTCTCTCTCTCTCTCAATCCGGTACGAACCTGTGAAGGTGGCGCCTTGTTGCAGGTACATCGAAGACGAAGCTGGAGCTATGGCGCCACAGGCAAGTCTCCCTGGCCTCCGCCAACCATCTCTCTCTCTCCAACGCTACTCTAGCTCCTAATAGCACCCCACGCTGAAGACTACTGCTAACGCTACTACTACTACTCCAGCGCTCCTCCAGAGTGATGCTGCCGAATCCTGAAGACTGCCTCCTGCACGTGAAGTGCCCGTGAACTGCCTCGTGACCACCTGCAGCCTGCCAGGGCGGCCCAGTCTTATATAGGCCGTCCAGGAGGCTGCTCTTGCCAATGCCAAAATGTGCCAGACCCTGGTGTTGAAGTTCAAACAAGGGTTGTCTTGGAAACAGGCCCAAAATGGCCTGTGCTAAAGTCTGGTGCTTAAGTTTCAGGTCAGGTTGATCTTTTCAGGCCCTCCGTTTCAGACTGAAAAGACTCGGGGCCTGGAGGGCCCTTTTAGGCTGAAACGACACAGGGCCTGTAGGCCCTTGTTTTCAGGCTTTTAGGCTGAGAACGCTGGTCGGGCCCTGCAGGCCCGTGTGGCTGCGCAGTATGCCACCCCCCCCCTCCTTGAAAGACCGAGCTTACCTGCGAGGGCGAAGCTGTCTGTCTGAGGGAGGGACCGAAGTCTGGGTGGGAGCGGCAGGTCGTGAAGCTCCCTTACCTAACCTTTGTCGTTCGTAGTGAGCGTAGATCAGCGGTGCGGATGCTTTCAAATCTGCTCCTGAAATCCATCGAGTGTCGTCGGGATCGCATCCTTTGAAGGTAACTTTCAAATCTGCTCCTGAAATCCATCGAGTGTCCCTTATGGCCAACTTTGCACTATCGAGGTAAATATTTTGGAAGTTCTCAATCGGACGCTGAACCCATTTTCCAGGACGTGTTGCTCCCACGAATAGACCAGAGCAATTTTCTTAAACTCTAAATCGGACACTGAACCCATTTTTCCGCACGTGCTGCTCCCTGCCAATAGAATAGAGGAACTTTCTAAAAATATTTTGACAATATAGAAATTAAGATTATATGCTATATTACGGTATTATTACCTATTATATTATATGATTTATATCTGTTTGACAATATATGTGCAATATACAATGACAAGAGCCATACTTCTTATAGTGCTTTTTCTTCCTTCTCAGACGCCTATTATACCTGTCCCTTTCTACTCGGTCATTCACAACTTCTTACAATCTCATCCCATTCCTTCAACAAGTCTTCTACTCTTCTGCAACCACCTCCTGCCACACAGTTCTTCACCAGGCCTCTTCGTTCTTCTTTCCCCAGCACCACCACAACAATAGATGTAAGGAATGGTGCGAAGAGGAACTGGAGATTGGAGAGAACCAGATCGGGAGGATTGAGAGAGGATGAGGTCACAGGACAGAGGGATAACACAGGGGGGTAGAAGCCAGGATGGATGGGTGGATGGGTGGATGGGTGGATGGTCGAAGACGGGAAAGTGGAGGGGAACTGCATCAGAACTCAATATGGAAACGAAGGGCATACTCACATCAGAACTCCTTGGACTGAGTCTGTCTGGTCAGGTACATTCAGAAAAGACCACACTTCTTTCATAGCTTTCAATTGAGCCGATTGAGTAGGCCATAAAACTTCAATAAAGATACATCCTTGATGACATCAAGCATCCATGTATGCAAGTGCTGAAATGGGAAGTTGCTTCAACAGCAACGGACAAAATCATATTCTTCTTTTTTTTGTCGTTGGTCCGACGTTGGACCATTTCTCGATTTATGTGTGTCATCCTTGCACAGGGGCTATGCTAATCTTCTTTCTATTGTTCCAATTTTAATGGATGTCCCGAAGGACACAAAATCATATTCTATGCCGCTTACTACCTTTGCGTTTTCTCTCCCAGATAGAATACAAATGGGGGTGAGTCAAGGTACAATGATACTTACCCTTTGTTCTGTTTTGTGTGCATACGGTGGAATGCTTTGCAGAAAGAACTGGAGCTGTGTGTATGATGACATTTACGAGAAAAGGAAATAAAAGTGTAGGTGAGTCAATGTACATACCCATCCTGCAAGATCTGAAGGTTCACGTGATGGGTCGAAAGCCTGTCGACCAGTTATGATCTCCAGAAGCAACACGCCGATGCTGAACACATCACTCATTGTCGTCAGTCTGGAGCTTATCCCAAATTCCGGATCTAGATATGCTGACAGTCCTTGGATCCTTGTCGTAGCGAGTATTTGACCTGATCGAGGTCGCGGAGCACTTTCTGCTTCTTCGTCCACTTCTGAGTCTGTGGTGAGGAGGTACTTCTTGGACACCCCAAAGTTGCCCAGTTTTCCCACCCATGGCCCATTTTCACGCGGTCTCTCCAGAAATATGTTCGTAGATCGCACATTTTTATGCACAACTGAGCCACCGTTCCACACCATGTTGATCAACAGAATGCCATGAAAGTCAAATGACCACAATCCCATACCACCTTTTCAAAAGTCAATGCAGTGAAGGATCACATATTGCTACGCACAACTAGCCTACGAAGTCACAAAGTGTAACATCAAAGAATGTCATGGAAATCGGCGGCACCAATCCAACATCATTCCATCCCGAGAGTCATTCACATGACATGCGGCATCCTTTATGGGCAAGCAAATAAGCATCCAATCAATACAAGCCATTCAATTAATTGAATAAATCCTCTATAACTCTTCTCTCTTTAAAGTGCTTGTGCTCTTGGTTACTTGTTGAGTCAATCCTTATGGTCCTACCTCATTCCGAATGCAAAACTCAACTCTGGGACAATACAAGCTTCTCTCTACATCTCTCCCCAACCTTTGCAGCGGGGACGGATGACTCTTCACACATTGCAATCTGCTGAATCTGCGATTTAAACATAAAATCCTGTATGCGCTATGCAACAAAGTTGATAAGTCAGTGTCATATATATCTTGCATTTGTTCGTGCGGCGTCCACCAATCATGACGAGTCATGTGTCGTCAATCTCTTGCATTCTTCATTTTGTTCTTCTGACAGGATTTCATGCTGCAGACATCCCGAGTCCCCGTTCCCAAGGTCCCAAATTGTCCCAGTCCCAGTCCCAGTCCCAGTTGGGCCCAGTCCCAGATGGAGGGCGAAATGCGCATGTGTATTGACTATAGGGGACTGTACACAATGACTGTGAAGAATGCCGAACCGTTACCACCGATAGATGATTTATTGGACAGGGTGCAAGACTGTAAGTACTTCTCAAAGATTGGCTTGAAATCAGGGTACCATCAGATCGAGATACAGCCCAAAGACCAGCACAAAACAGCCTTTAGAACGAGATAAGGCCACTACGAGTTCATGGTCATGCCGTTTGGACTGATGAACGCCCCTACCACATTTCAAAGATGCATGAACAAACTTTTCTGACAATGGCTCGATAAATACGTTGTCGATTACTTGGATGATATTTTGATTTTTAGTACGACAAGTCGGACCCGCCGCGGCAAAGCCACGGCCCAACAGAGAGGATGAGAGAAGACGACGGAGGAGAGACGAACAGGGAAATGGAGGGGCCCACGGCACACCTCTTATTATTATTATTTTTTTTTGAAGTAAGTGCAAGGAAATGAGCGATAGCGAACTTCAGAAACCAAGCAGCATCAGAAGACAAAGAGCCGCGCCCGCGCCAACCGGTTAGCGCAAAAAACAGCGCAGCGCTAATTTGCGCCAGCGCCCGGCGACGCCCTACGGGCTGACGCCAACCTTTTTCCAGCTACCGCCGCCCGCCGCCCTCCCGCCCAGCCGCTCGCAGGAAGCACCCGCCACTTTTCGAATTTCGAAGCGGGCAAGCGACRCCCGCCATCSCGACGTGGGGGCTAGCCCCCCCGTGCAGGCGCGCGCYCGGTGCGCGCGCAAATACTCGCCATCGCCAAGCCTGACAACWTCGCCYGCCATYGCCCGGAAAGGAGGAGAAAACAACTGCATGCAAGCAGGGCATGCAAGGCCAAAGGAGAGCTCCTGGGCTCACCATAGCCTACCTTCTCCGAGCAAACGTACCCGATAAAGACCATCTTCGGAAGTGACGAAGACCASTCCAGACCACGAGCTCCAGCACCAGCATCGCGAGGAGCCGCCARCCACCAGTTCGAGAGGAACAATCTACCTAACGGGCGACGTYCCACAGTCGCCCAGCCRRCGTCAGWTCAGGAGACGGTAGAAGCCCCCAGCCARGAGCCCAGCGAAGGAGGAACCAGCACGAGCCAGCTGGCCACCCACCTCCTGCCTCRTGACRGAATAGACCCCATCGAAGACCTCGAGGGAGACTGCTCCACCCATTCGGTCATACRTCGAGTGAAGTGAAGTGTTTCTAACCCCGACTAACACCAATACCTCGCCTCCATACTCCTTCCCCTCCCTCTCACAAACCCCTCTCCTCCCCCACCCCATCTCCCCCCCACCACGTCCAAGCTCGTGACCACCGTCTCCAAACTCCTTCCCCTCCCTCTCCCTTTCCTCCCCCATTACATCCCCTTCCACCACGCCCAAGCCTGCAGAAGCAGCGACTCATGAGGGACCAATTCTGGGTCCAGTTCGACAACATCCCGATTAGAGGGCACCCACTGATCAAGGACCGACTGGAGGTGGAATACCCAAACAACAAAGTGTTGAAATGGGTACTTCCAACTCCAGAATTCCTGGCCCCACACTGTGACTCCATCACAACGGTTTTGGAAGTTAACACGGAATCAAATCCCGAATTCCCGGAAGAATGGGAATTCTGCATAGGGGAGGAAGCATCCTCGGTCACGGTCTCGACCAAAGATGCCCCAATCTGTTTCAGGTGCAGAGAGAAAGGACACCTGGGCACTAACCCAGCGTTCCCGATATCCCCGGAGCACTCCAAAGAAAAAAAATTGAGACAGAACATGTTGGTGGAAGTTGAAGAGGCAAAGGGAATTTGGTTCGTCAATGACCAGGACTACAACGGATGGGTCTTCGACGACACCATTGACGACCCGAAATGGATCTGGACATACCACACGAACCCCTCAACGAAACAGCCAGACATTTTTCCTCCCTCAGACAGCAGATGGCACGCAGTGGGAGCAAAGAAAGTAACAGGCATTCCGGGCAAAATCCACAAAGATCAAATTATCGACCCATGGGCGATCAGAGAAGAGAAAAAACACGAAGATCTGCTGTGGGACATGGAGACGATCAGGTTTAAAACAGCAGAAACGTGCCAGAACACCAATCTGGACAACAACACGCTGCTGCAGGAAGCGAAACAAACCCTGGAACACTGTCATCCCAAACCAGAGATCCCCCCTGCACTCAAGAGGAACGCCTCTCCATCATCCAAGAGCACTCAAGATGACAGGACAGGGAAGAAGAGAAGGGCAATTGAGGAAGGATCAGGCAAAACCCCCAGAGCTGAACAGCCCCCCACTGGCGACACCCCCCCCGGGACAGACCCGGACTCGACAGCAACGGACTCAAAGACAGGAACGGACACCTCGAAAAGCAAATTGAGCCCCATCCCCTAGCTAGAGGAGTACCTGCAGAGAGCGAAATACGAAAGGGAAAAGGAGTTTGACGTCAGACTGGCCTGCATGAAACATTTGGAGAAGACAGGGAAACCAACCACTGGTAAAACAGTGGCAGGAATCCCTCAATCCAAAAACTTCTTCGAATTGCTGCGCATGAACTCCGAACTGTCGGAGTTCAGCGCTTTCAGATATTTTTAAAAAAAGAGAGAAAGGGATTCTGCTGGAAACGACAGTGGCACAGGCTTCGACCCCCAAACATCTGGAGACTCGATCCGCGACATGGTGTCCAAAAACTGGAAACCATCGAAGGGAAGGGACAAAAGATCAAGGGGGCCCCCCAAACACGAAGTGGGCAGCAAGAACGAACAGCGCAGACTCACGCAGGAGATTGCAACAGTGGCAGCTCAGACAAAGAGACTGTTCGACCAGAACCAGGACTACAAGAAGGAACAAGGCGAGAAGTTTATCACAGTCCGCATGATTGCAGAAAACAAAGCGCCCAGCGTTCCCATATCAGCAAGCACTGATAGGGGGACCACCAGGGCAGTAAGACCGTTGCTGCTAGTCCGGTTCAGAAGTAAACTCAATGAGTGGCAGGTGGTCACAGACGCAGCGTTCACAATCCCCACCCTCGACGACGACAGAGCCCTGGCCAAGAGCATCAGGGACAATGTCACAGCGGAGACCGCACTGGAGGTGTATGGGGTCCCACCACGAGAGCAGACAGCCGAAGGGAAGACGCTGGAGAAACCGATCTTCACCCCCTTCGACCCCATCCTGGTCAAGCTCGATGAGAGGGCGAAACTCAGTCCTGTCTCTTATACACATCTAGATGTGTATAAGAGACAGGTATGGGGTCCCACCACGAGAGCAGACAACCGAAGGGAAGACGCTGGAGAAACCGATCTTCACCCCCTTCGACCCCATCCTGGTCAAGCTCGATGAGAGGGCAAAACTCAGCGAAGGCCTGACCTGGAGGGCATGGGACACAATCACCATGATGCCGTACAACGTGCTGAGTGGGAGGTTCAGCACGACCGACATCATTGCAGACTCGCTGGCTGACATCATCAGGACCCGCCTTCTGACCTCCAAGACCTCGCTGCAAGACGAGGCAACCCCCATCTACGTGGACATGGCAACGGAAGAGTCCGACATGGATGACGACGAGGGGGAGGCAGAGAGGGAAGTGGACAACAAGTTCTCCCCAGGGGGAGACGACGCTGGGCATCCAACTAAGTCGGACAGCAGCGCTGGGGAGTACGACCTGAGCTCCTCAGCAGCATGTGAGGACAATAGGGATTCCGATACCGACAGCAGCAAGACCCAGGCGGCAGTGGAGTGAATGAACCACCGATGCAGCAAGATAACCTCACCTCACAAACAAAAATGAAATCACAACACCAAAGACCAAAAACAGGAAGGGAAAGAGAAAAAGAAAAAAAAGAAAAGAAAAGAATAAGTGCAAATGCGGATTTCCACAGCAATCAGACAGGGGCAAGGCAGCCCACCCAGGATTAACTGGCACGCCAGAGGACTCCAGATAGTTAGCTGGAACGTCAACGGGTTGGGAAGCATCCTGTCCGACGAAGACAAGTTCAGAGACATCCGGACAGGTCTGGTGGGGAAGGACATACCCAAACCCGACCTCATACTCCTCCAAGAGACACATCTAACCAACCTGATCAATCACCCGAAGATACAGCAGAGGATGGAGAGAGCTGTAGGGGGATGTGCAGTCGCAAGGTGGTCCAACAGAGACGGTCCTAGCAATAGAGGGACAACGATACTGATCCCAAAAACGTCAAAAATCCTGACCGAAGGACAGTTCCTAAACAGCGAGGGAGATAGAGAGGAAGGAAGATGGTCATGGATCGACATTAAATGGCAAGGCGAGGACCTGCGAATTCTCAGCCTGTACGCACCCAACACGGAATCTGACAGACTGATTTACTTCGAAAATATCAAACCCCTCATCCCCAACCCACAACCAGTAATCATCGCAGGGGACTGGAACACAACCCTGGACCCGAACATGGACCGCATCTCAAGAACGGTACTAATGGGACCCACTAGAGCAGGCACCCGGATACAAAACTTGATGACTGAATTCAAACTCTGTGACCCTCTCAGGACGCTGCACCCAGACAAGAGAGTTTTCTCCCGGATTAGGAGAAACCAAGCCAACCGGACATCGCTGTCCAGGATTGACTACTTCCTCATATCCGAGAACTTACTCGGAACAGTCAAAGAGGTCGAAATCCTCCCATCAACGGTCTTCAAGGGACTAGACCACAAACCCATTAAGATGCTGCTCAATTTTAATCGAAATCCTTCCATCAACGGTCTTCAAGGGACTAGACCACAAACCCATTAAGATGCTGCTCAATTTTAATGTACCAGTTCAAACAGGCCAAGGCTTCTTCAAGGTCAACAACTCACTATTAAAAACTGAAAGAATGAAGGCGACAGTCCAGGAAAACTGGGCTATCAATAAGCAGCGAGAATCAAGGAGAACAAACAGCCACCAATGGTTCATTGACAGTTACACAGAACTATCTCAATCAGTATCAGCGGAATCAAGGGATATTGCTAGAGATTGAAAAAGAAGAAGGGAAGAACTCCAATTCGCGATGATCGTCGCAGAAGAAAACCTAGCGCAGGACCCAACTAGTAGGTTCTACCAGGAACTACTAGACGACACCAAAGATGAACTTAACAAATGGAGAAGATGGGAACTCAGAGGTTTACAAATACGGGCGAGGATGACAGACTATGCACTTAACGAGTCGATGACAAAAGTCTTTTTTTTTAAGATCAAGTCGAACGCCAGGAACAACATGATAGAAGCACTCAAAGACCCATCGGACTCGGGAAACACAAAAACAACTAGCACGGAGATGGTAGGGATAGCCAGATCCTTCTACGCAGATCTATACGAAGCCAAGACCCCGTCACCCCCGACAACAGTGAATCTAGCAGCCCGCCAATTGATGCTATCGTACCTCGATAGAACCATCTCTGCTAGTCAGGTAGAAGGCCTGGACAAACCACTGACCTTGGCCGAACTGCACACAATCGTGAACCAGATGGGAAACGACAAAGCCCCGGGCATCGACGGCCTCTCAAAGGAATTTTGGAGCTCCTTCTGGCCGACCCTGGGAGAGGACCTACTCAACTTTTTCAACGAAAGCATGCGCAGAGGAGGCCTAGGCAAGGAATTGAGCACCAGCGTAGTTTCATTGTTGTACAAGAAGGGAGATAAAGAAGACCTGAAAAATTATAGACCTATCTCCCTGCTAACCACGCCATACAAAATCCTAGCCAAGGCGCTCGCAAATAGAATCACAAAACTAACTACCAGCTGCTTCCACATCGACCAAACGGGCTTCATCCCAGGGTGGTGCATACTAGACAACGTAATGACGCTGAATGAAGCAACAAAGAAGATCACGGAGAAGCGTATGAAGGCAACAATCCTGTTCTTCGACTTCGAGAAAGCCTACGACCAAGTTAACTGGGATTTTCTCCACGCATGCATGGAAAAAATGGGGGTAGGCCCGAACTTCAGAAGTTGGGTGAGAATCATGTATGCAGATGCAACAGGAAGAGTCCAGGTCAATAGAATCCTATCAGAAACCTACCCAATCTCACGATCAGTCAGACAAGGCGACCCACTGGCCCCCCCCATTTTTCTCTTCATAATGGAAGCCATAGCCTCATTCCTCCTGAAAGACCCGTCAATTGACCGCCTCACGGAACGGAACTTCAACCCGCTACACGACTTCGCCCTACCCACTGCACTCATGTTCGCTGACGACTTTACGGTACTCATTAGAGTAAACAACAGCTCCTTCCAATCATTGGTCAGGGCAATGGAAGCATTTACATTAGAGCTTCCAATCACTGGTCAGGGCAATGGAAGCATTTAGACTAGCATCAGAAATGAGGTTCAATTGGAATAAAACCGAAGGATGGTGGTTAGCAGACGGCACCCCGCCTCAACCTCCTGACACAACCACTCCCATGACTTGGACTACGGGAGAACAAGCACTACGGTTCCTGGGCATCATGATCAACAAAGAAGGAGTCTGGCCGGGTATGGGCCAGAATCTGATAGCAAGAGCGATCACCCGACTGGCCCTGTGTAAAAACGCCCAGGCCTCACTAATCGGATGGGGTCTTCTCATTAACACAACGATCTTCTCTACACTCTGGTACATGGCATCAATCTGGTCCCCCCCCGACGACGACCTCAAGGAGCTTAAGAACAGGGTGAGGTGCTATTTATGGACAGGCGACCCCAACAGGACCACCTGCATCAACAGGGTCGCATGGAGCCACATCACTAGGAAGCCACAGGAAGGGGGCCTCGGGATAATCGGCCCAAAAGAGGAATCCATAGCACTACAGATGAAATGGGTAATCAAGATTCTCACCAGACARTTCCTCCCATGGACTCAAATGGCGTTAGACAGCATCAGAAACTTAGCCCCCATCAACTCCCCCAGAAACATGAACGGCCTGTTCTGGATTATGGCAAAGGACTGGACAATCAAGTCCGGCAGAACACGCAAAAGAAATCACACACAACACACTCCTGCACAGCCCAACATTAACCCAACGCAGACAGTCAGCAAATATTGGAGCCCCACCATCAAAGCATGGCGGAAAATGATGTCGAGCAAACACGGGGCACTAGGCAACAGAGAAGAAGTCTTGAGACAACCGCTTTTCTGCAACCCCTGGATCACCGACCCCAGTGGAAAAACCTGGACCCTGCGTTCTTGCGACCGGAGATGGTTATCATGGGTAGAAAAAGGAGTGTGGCAGGTCAAACACATCTGGGTAGAAGACCAAGGACGGTGGGCGACTGATCAGGAACTACGCACCACACTAAAAGGATGCCACGCCCTCTCCCGTAACTTAACACTGATACAAAATAGCATCCCAACACAATGGATCCCCCTCCTAAGAGAGGAATTCTCATGGAAGTCCGGGGACTGGGGCATACCAGTCTCCCAAACCCAGCCTATCAGAGCATATAGATTCGTCGCTAGAACAAACCCATCCGGCTACTTATCCAAGTTCTACACTTACCCGATAATAAGACACAACACAAATGAAATGGAAGTTCAGAACAACGACCCACAGAGCGAGGAGCTGGAGACTTTCCATCTGAGAAAAGTGAGGGTAGAAAAATCCATACCGTGGAAAATCTTCCGACCGGATCTATGTATCTCAGAGCTAGAATTCGACCCCTGGAAACAGGGAAACTCAGGGAAGATGAGGACAATAGCAGAATACGATGTCAAATTCGGCTATGATCTAGGCCTACAGACCTCAAACCCAGACGCCAGACAAATAGAGGGACACATTGAGCCTGGACCCATCGACCCCATAACCATTCCGTGGACTAAATACCTAACCATTAGACCGACGAGGATTCGAAGCATGCAATGGCTCCTAGCTCACGCCTCCCTGCCAACCAATCARTGGCTCCACAAGAGAAGAAAACACACAGACCCCGACAACACTGATACATGCAGACTGTGCACTGACAACGCTGTGGAGGACAMAATTCAYTGCCTCTTATACTGCACCGAGGCAACATGGATCTGGAACAAAGTGTGCTTCCTATGGACCTCTCTCTTCTCATCACCCCCCCCGGTCACAACCCCCCTTAACATCCTGCTCCTATGTAACGACACTAACAATCTCAATGGTGGCAAGGAAGTGTGGTTCCACCTTCTCAGAAAGCTGGCGCTGTGGGCAATCTGGAAGGGACAGAACTGCCGAGAGAGGAAATGTGGGTTTTACTGCTGAGAATGGCGGAAACAGAGATTCGGTCCAGATGGCGGGATGTATCCATGTCGACGAAGGGAAGACCAGAAAGGACAGCCACAAAGAGACGTAAATTCATAAGAGACTGGCTCCTACAAGGAAAGATCGCCACAAAGTTGGACAACAGACTGGTGTGGAAGAAGTGGCACAACACTTGAACAGGGTCCAAATGAAGATATAACTGAGATTATAATCTCAACAGCCTAGACATCTCTCCCCTTTTCTTGCTTTATACGTAATATCTGACAGAGTCAGTATAGACTTTGAGAGGAAAAGAGGTAGGGCAAGCTGACAGTCAATCCTCCGGATAAGGAGCAATCAATGCTGGTCAGGGTTCCTTCGGCCATACGGAAGGAAGCGTGTGAGTGTTCACCATGTATTTCATTCTCCACTTGCCGGTGGAAAGGAACCGGACTGACGCTCCCCAGAATGGATATGGAGCCAGGACCATAAGGACCTGTTTACTCAAAAAAAAAAAAAAAAAAAAAAAAAAAAACACCAAGCAGCATCATACACATGWGACSAGATAGTCGTGACCTCAAACCAAAAGCAGAATTGCAACTCGAGTTCCACCAAATAAGAGCACAGCACAAGCTCATAAGTGACAATGTTCGAATAGTCTCATCATCATCAACAAAGAACCAATGTCGACATCCTATCTGGCGCTCTGCACCCAGACTACAAATGGCAGATCCTATCTGGCCTATCTACCATGCCACTGGTGACGTCAACAGCTTCCCCGAAGTACGAGCAGATCTCGGCCAATGTCGTTCGCCTTAAGCACCAGGTATGTCTCTCGTATCACTCACAACCCCTCGATCCCCCACTCCATGTACACCCAAGGACCACCACGCGCCCCATCCAGCACACAGCAGCGCAGCTCGGCTATGGCTGCCTGCTCCTTCCAGCACTCCCTCGAGCGCGTGAGCGCTGGCCAGCGTATAGCGCAGCAGCGCTTGCACAGCATGCAGCCAGTGCCCGAATGCCGAATGTGTGGGCAGAACCTTTCCTAAATGGAAGTGGCCTGCTTGCTTGTGTGCAGCCTGGCTGCGCTGGGCCCCTTCCCAGAAGCTTCCGGTAGGCCCAGAGAGGCTGAGCCCCAGTCGAAACGAATGAGGCCATGGGCCTGTGGTGGTTGCCCTTTCAACTGCCCGCGGCCTGTGTTCGGTCCATGTTGCAAATCTGGCCCAGGGCCTGCCTTGGTTACATTCGAAAGAGGCAGCCTGGGCCTGGGCACTCTCAACCAACTGGCATTGCGCAACTGCCTGGTGACCCCAAAAATAGGCCTGTAGGCCCTGGGTCGAGCCTGCCTTCACTTAGGGCGGCCGACTGTACAGAAAATAGGGCCCAGTAGGGCAGATCGAGGCCTTGAGCCTCGCATTCCCTCCTCCATACTTCGAAAGTCCTCTGAGAAGTTTGATTACTCAATCTGGCGCTTTCCTTTCTGCAGCAACTTCTCATAATGGGCGACAACCTGCGGTGCAGTCTGCATCAGTTCCTCCCGTGTGAACCATCCATCCTCCTTTGGATCAGTGTGGTGTCTGAACCGAACTCGGTACTGCAGCGTTGGCTTCGGAGGACGTCCCCTGCCTGTCGGTCTTTGAACCGGCATTTCCCTGTGGTCCACGATGTCGTCGATGTCGACCTTTCCGTCCATGGTTGGGGGCAGCATTGAGCGACAAGTGGGAAACTGATCAGTTTCTTCGAATGGTGCAAGTTTAGAGGCGTGAAAAACAGGGTAGGTACGAAGGTGTCCAGGAATGACATATGAGGGTCCATCTGGTTCATTCCCAACTACATCCAGAACCTCCCATGGCCCAAAATACTGTGGCATGAGCTTACGGGAGATCCCGTGCTCCTGTCCCAGTTCAGAAGCCTTGACCCAGACCCTGTCCCCTACCTGGAACGTAGATGGGCGGCGGTGCTTGTTCTTAGATTCGATCATCGTCGCCTGTGCTTTGTGCATGTGTTCTACTGCATGCTGCATATGATTCTCATATCTATAGGCAAATTTCGAAGTGCCTGGAGCAGCAGTGGGCTGGTTCTCAGGTAACAGAAAGTCAAGAGGGAGTCTAGGTTTGAACGTTAGTAGTAGGCTGTTAGGACTTACTCCCGTGGCACCGTGAACTGCGTTGTTGTACAGGCTGGTGATGAGAGTGAGCTTCTCATCCCAGTCCACTTGATTAGGCTTCATGTAGTGCCTCGGCAAGTGTTGCACAGCGCTGTTCATCTGTTCTGCCTGTCCGTTTGCCTCCGGATGGTTTCCAGATGTCATCTGCAGCTGCGTTCCTTGTTCGGCAGCTGCGGCCTTCCACAGATAACTGGTGAATTGGACATCCCTGTCGCTGATTATAGACTTCGGCAGGCCAAAGTCTCTAACCCAGTTTTCCTTAAATAGCCTGATAACGTACCCGGTCTTTGCTGTTTCTGGCATAGCTACAAATCTAGCATGCTTACTAAATCTATCCACGATGACGTAGATGTACCTCATGCCACTCTTGCTGGTGACTAACGTATCCATGAAGTCCATGGACAGGCTTTCACCAGGCCTTTCCGGAATGGGAAGGGCTTGAGAAACTGTTACATACTGCATTCCACATGGGCGCTTTCAGGCCCGACGACTAGGCTGAGGGGCTCCGAGGGCCTGGACGCGATAATCCAGGCCAGGCCGGTCCAAAGGCCGGACCTCTTTAGGCCGCCCCTTTGGCCTTATGCAACCGGTCCTAGACCAGGCCCTGCAGCTGCAGGCCCTGGGCAGGAAATGGCCAAACGTTTTCGTTTGGACCAGACCGCCGTTTAGGCAGCCTGCTTTCCCGAAAACCGGTTCGACCTGAACCACGGATTGGACGATAGATCCGACGGTTCAGCTTGGAGGCCACCTTGGGAGGCACAGTCCGAACTGGCCACCGGCCGGTACTTAGGCCCAGCCAACGGCCATTTCGGGGATCGGAGAACGACAGCACTGAGGGAACGACCGCTGCGCTAGTTCGGTCCCAGCGCAGCGCTAGGTGTAGCGCTGGCTGTAGAGAGAAGGAGAGAGCGAGGAGGGAGACTTACCTGACAGCAGCCACGAGTGCCATAGCTCCCAGCAGCACAGCCATCTCCTGCAGCAGCCAAGGCGCCACCTTGTACCACCAGGTAGGGCCTAGGGCCACTCACCATGTCCGCCAATGCTCTGCCCCTCTCGGTCTTCCTCTTCTTCTTCTTCCTCTTCAGACTTCTTCTTCTTCTTCTTCTCCAGACTTCAGACTATTGATACGAGTTGGACAGAGATCAGTGATTGGACTTCGGTGGTAGGAGGATGTGATACTTACCAGATTCGAGACATTGGAGATAATTGGGATTGATACCTGGCGGCCTCACAGATCGGACATCGGTTACATTAGGATTCTTTACCTCCGACATCGGTGACTTATGTCCACGACATTCTAATTTTGTTCGGTGACATTTTGGGCTACCATATCGGTGACCTTCTGGATTCTATCTCGGTGACATCTGGCGCTGTCCATATCTCCCACCTCCATCATCTCTCCTCCCACCATTTATCTGTGTATGGTTGTATGGGGCCTGAAGCATCGTCTATGTATGGCTTCAGACCCCACCATCCCACGATTGCTTGTGTGTTGAGTGATGTTTAGGCGAGTTCAGTCTATGTGAGTCAGTCCATTTCTCAGACTTCCGCTGCATACATGCTCATCCTATATTGGTTGATCTTTGATTCTGCCCATACTTGGTGAAGTATTCACTAGTATGCAACAGTTTGGTATCGGAGCAGACCAATCAAGCGGATCTGCTCACAGGGTAATTCTGATTAGGGAATCGATTGCTTAATTAGCATTGTCTTTTTCCGAATCAGTTCTGCATTACTATCGAAGATTCAAGTTGCGAAGTTCTATTTTTAATTCGGTATTCTATTTTAATTTGGTATTGAATTAGGATTGCGATAGTTTTGGTTTTCCGCATGGGGAAAATTCGCATTTTCTGGAACCATAAACCGCCCTAGCTGAATTGTTGAGGTCTGAAATTTTCTCAAAAAAAATTTTTTCCCTAATTGTTGAATTTCCGAATGCGGACTTCGGCCTTCTGAAAATCGGACTATTTTAGGTTAAAATTCCCAAAATTTCACGTTTTTTCGAAATTCGAGTGTTTCCTTTCTCCTAATTGTCCCAAAAAAAAATTCAGTTCGCAGACTGTCCGAAATTGTTTACCCCAGAACTGCAACTTCCGGGAAGTTCACTAACAACGGTGAACTCCCGGACCATAGGTGATCTCATAGGTGATCTTAACGGACACCTAATCTACCAACAATTTAAAATTCGTTATTGATAATTATTGACTTTTATTGATTGATGATTATTAATTAATTATTATTCATTATTTATCTAGGCTACCAGAGTGGCCCGGGGTCACTTGCCCGGCCGGGCCAAAAATATATATATATATTTTTTAAATAAAAAATATTTTAAACTTGGTAAATAATTTCGATGTGACCCTGAGGCAAAAGTTGTTCAGTTTATTTTTCTGCATAACATAGTTTTTTTTCGGATTTTTTGGATTTTTTTTTTTTTTTGCTGGGACCCTCCCTTGTCCTTGCACGGGCTGGCCACCCGGGACCCGGGCGGCCCGGATGGTAGCCTAGTTATTTATTTATTATTTTCGTAATTAAATTGTTCGGGGGGGAAAAGATCATTCTTTTTCTCTTTTGATTAGGAGTCCAGTCCACATTAGGACAGGGGACTGTATGTTGATTGATTGTTCTGTTCTACCCCTGTTCCCACCCTCCCTGCCCTCCCCGTGTCTGTGGCCACCGAGATCTCCAAAGTACCACATCAGCCCGTGCTGATGTCGACGGAACAGGACACCAGGGCACTGCCACGGCGCAGTGCCAGGATCGCAGTTCGTAGCCACACTGTGCTACCTCCACGGCCTAAGTATCAACAACAACAACGCAGCAGGCGAACGGCTCCAGCGGCATCCAGTACCAATGCAGCAGCTGCAGTACCGGTCACCACAGGGGTCCTCCCCGCCTGTCCGGTCCAAGGGGACCACGAGACTTTCGCAGCTTACCTTCGACGGGTGCAGGCATTCACGGATGCCGTCGCCGCAGCAAAGGCACAGCAAGAGGCAGCAGAAGCAGAACGTCAGAGGCTTGTGTTGCATACCGTGAAGATGCAGACCAGACCAAGAACCGACCTTTCTCGCCAGATACAAGGTAGCACAACGAAAGGCTTAAATACCAATGATCCGATCAATCAAGCTGCCATGCAGACCAAACATGCATCATCATCATTCCATRGTGTGAAGGGGGCTGACGCTCACACAGGAAGAATGCGTCAGTCCCCGATCATGCACAGACGAAGAAGAGGGGGATGAGACGAAGGGGAGGGGAAGATGGAAATGTCGTCAACACCAAGTCTTCGATACAGTCCCAAATAATCCCTCGCCAAAGGTCTGAATCCCGATGTTGAGTCTGAACCCCAAT
>BFEA01000211.1:255607-267222 GCA_003427395.1 Chara braunii | reverse complement strand
CCTGCGCAGATCAATGGCGGGCGGTAGAACGAAATCTGTCCGATAGTTGACTTTTTTGTATATTTGACGAGATACAATAATACTAATAATAAAATAATTAATAACAATAATAGTAATAATAATAGTAGTAACAAATAATATGTTATGGCCGAGATCACCGGTCGCTGCGGATGGATCCTGGCAGTATACTGAATGTATATTTAACGAGATATAATAATAATAATAATAATAATATAATCTAGGCTACCAGAGTGGACTGGGGCCACTTGCCCGGCCGGGCCAAAAAATAAAATAAACATAAAAAAATAAAAAAATATATTAAAAGACATTTTTTTACTTTATTTTTTATTTTAAATTTGGTAAAGAATGTCGATGTGACCCTGAGGCAAAAGTTGTTCAGTCTATTTTTCTGCATAACATAGTTTTTTTCCGGATTTTTTTTTTTTTTTGCCAGGACCTTCCCTGGTCCTTGCACGACCGGGCCGTCCGGGAAAATAGGGTGACCCGGGCGGCCCGGCTGGTAGCCTAAACAATAATAATAATATATTATGGCCGAAATCACCGGTTCGATTCCTTGTCGCTGCGGATGGATCCTGGCAATTTACTGATCATTAATCTGCCCGCGAACAGAAGGCGAAATCATCCATCTGCCCTGCATATATCTCTCCCTCCTTTGGGCATTTAACTTTCATGTTCCTGGCCGCAATTTCGGCAATTCTTTTTTGAACCGACCTCCTCAACGGCATTTCACTTTGATGTGAATTCCTGGCCTGGCCGCCATTCCGGCAATTCTTTTTTGAACCGAAATCGTCGAGGGCATTTAATTTTGATGTTCCTGGCCGCCATTCCGGCCATTTTTTTTTTTTGAACCGAAATGGTCAAAGGCATTTAATAGTGATGTTCCTGGCCGCCATTCCGGCAATTTATTTTTTTTGAACCGAAATCGTCAAAGGCATTTAATTTTGATGTTCCTGGCCGCCATACCGGCAAAAAAAAAAAATTGAACCGAAATCGTCATGGCTTAGGGTCAGATCCCACTACCCTGGATTATTCATTGCCCACCCTCGATTACGAAGATCAACGGTCAGAAATGAACAATAGGGGCTAGCGGGATCTGGCCCTTACTAAGTTCCCGCCAGTAGGACCCGCCGATGATTTCGGTTCAAAAACGCGCCAAAATTGCGGCCAGGAAGGTCAAAGTTCATTGCCCAAAGGGGGGTATTATTAGGGCCTCGCTGCATCACTCACCAGAATTTAATGCTAAATTTAATGTGAAATTTAATGTGAAAAAGAGAGGGGTATTACTTGTATTAGGGCCTCGCTGCATCACTCACCAAAATTTAATGTGAAAAAGACAAATAAAAGGCGGCTGCACATATCCACGTTCTGCCAGAAGGGACCGGGCTTGGCCTGGTCTGACCTGACCTGACCTGAACTGACCTGAACTGACCTGAGAAATATAGGGTATAGTTTCACTACTCCCCATGCTTCAACATTTAGAATGCATCGGGACAAGATTTCTGTTCAGATTCACTCATATTTTTTTTGGCGGATGGCAACTGGTGCAACTAGGTCCATATTATTATTCACTCGTAATAAAAAGATAGACATTGCCATGGCTTTTTTTTTTTTTTTTTTTAGGCGAGGGTCAGGAAGCAGTAGGCGAGCCCCACACGACGATTTTCCGGCAGAAAAAAAAAAAGGAAGACGTTTTCCCATATTTTCATGCCGTAGGAACCTAGGCTACCAGCCGGGCCGCCTGGGTCACCCTATTTTCCCGGACGGCCCGGCCGTGCAAGGCCCACGGAAGGTCCTGACAAAAAAAAAAAAAAAAAAAAATCCGAAAAAAAAATTATGTTATGCAGAAAAATAAACTGAACAACTTTTGCCTCAGGGTCCCATCGAAATTCTTTACCAAGTTTAAAATAAAAAATAACGTTAAAAGATATTTTTTATTTTTTTATCTTTTTTGGCCCGGCCGGGCAACTGGCTCCAGGCCACTCTGGTAGCCTAGGTAGGAACTGAATAGTTAAAACTTCATTTCGTCGGTTGAATGGGAGGACAAAAGAAAGGGACAAAAAAATAAATAAATAAAAAATCCCCTGAACTTGACGATGAACTTCATGGAGATTGATCTTTAAGAAAAAAAGGAAAACAAATCCATCAACACAAAGCTATGCTTGGAGGGGTCCCCTGTCTAAGCCTTAGGAGTAGTGGTAGGTAGGTAGTGAAGGTAAATTGAAAGAATTTGAAAGATGATGAAAAGATTTGAGAGAAGAATATAGCGTAGTTTTAAAAAAAAAAAAAAAAAAAGAATGGAGAAGAGGGGACCTTTGACTTTGGACTTTTTCTCTTGTCGTTGGCCTTTTTTCCCTTTTTTTTCCCCTCCTCCTTCCCCGCCGGCGATTTCAAAACGCCTTGGTTCTTTTTTTTTCCATCATTTTCTTTGCGTTTTTTTTATACGTGATTTTTTTTTTTCATACGAAATTGTTTTTTTTTTTATTTTCCTGTGCTCTGATCGTTTTCTTCTTCTTATTCATCTTTTCGACTTTTGCTGAAATGAAAAAAAGGGGGAAAAGAATAAAAACTTGTGTTTCGCGCCATTGCACAAGTGCAAATTCTGCCAGGTGTGATCTCGGTGGGGGGGGGCGGGGGGGAGAAACACGGCTACTATTTGGCCCCGAACATAACGCACCCCCATCGGGACAGTGTATAAGACTGGAAAGATGATCAGGTGCGGTGTAGTCGAGGGAAGACGTTACTCTCACATCCCCTAGGTCCCCTTTCTATTTTCCCGCACCCTTTCGAGCAGAGTTATGTGGGTTAAAAAAAAAAAAAAAGAAGGGACGGCATCACAATGGAGAAGACCAGCAGGTTAAAAAAAAGAAGACAAGGAGAAACACTAAATAATTCAGCAAAAAAAAACGTTAAGAATTTGCCATAACTTTGCCAAAAAAGGCAAATCCATCACTTCGAGCACGATGAGGACAATCTCGGAGTCTGCCGTTCTCAGACGAAAAAAGTTAAAAAAACTAAGGGAAAAAAAAGAGGTGAGAGAGAGCGCAAGGGTGGCAGAAGTGAGGAGATCAGAGAGAATTGGGGTATAAAGGGGGAGCGGAGAGGAGGGGCAGAAAGCATGGGACAGCGGTGGGTTCGCGGGTACGGAGGGCGTCGGGTTGGGGGGGCAGAAGGGAGAGAACGCCGAGGGGGGGGGGGGGGGGGAACACGACTACAGAAGGGAAAAGCTCGTTCTTTCTTTTTTTTTTTCCGCTCTTTTTTTCTTTTCCGTCCCCAAGGTTTTCCTTCCAGGTGAATCGACCAACGTCTCAGGTCCATTCACGAGCATACATAGCAATCAACCAATTAATCAAGCAAGCAAGCAATCAAGCAATCAAGGAACTAATCAATCAATTAAGGAACTAATCAATCAATTAATCATCAGCAACCTCAACGCGGTGGCACAAGGATGTAACATTGACGCTTCGCCATCATCCGATTTCGTCAATCAATCCGTAGATCATGTTGAGGCACGCACTGGGGTAGGTGATGATCAATTGACTGATTGATTGATCGGTTGGTTGATTGATTGATTGATTGATTGATTGATTGATTGACGGATTGATTGATTGGTTGATCGCCTGAAAGGGTGCATTGCCAAAGAATAGGAGGAGGAAGGAAAAGGCCGAAACGGGAAAGGAAAGAAACGCACGGAGAGAGAGGCAGGGAAATATACACACGAAGAAAAGGAGAGAGAGAGAGAGAGAGAGAAAGAGAGAAAGAGAGAGACAGAGAGAGAGAGGTACCTCGAGGGCGAATAGGGTCACTGCCAACAATTGTCGTTCCATTCCCTCCCAACCTCAAACCGCAACATCTCGAGCCAATTACAGCTCCTGCCCTCGATCACCCCTCACTCTATCTATCTATCTATCTATCTATCTATCTATCTATCTATCTCTTTCTCTCTCTCTCTCTCTCTCTCTCTCACGCGCACTGAGATGCGCAGGCGCGCACATGCGCACAGAGACTCTGCGAACACGCGCGCACATGTGCATACACACTGCGCACACGAGCCTTGACACCATGCACACCCAGATAGGGGTGAGGCCGCTCACAACCGCAACCCCCTCACACCCGCAACAGATAGACCCACGGGCACACGCACGTGGCTTCAACGCGTGTCCGAATCTCTCCATGCGTGCCCCGACCTCTCGACGCGTGCCCGAACCTCTCCACGCGTTTCCAAACCTCTCAAATCATCCTTACACGACAAGCGAAAGAGCGCGAAGGAACGGAAAAAAAAAAAGGGAGATGAAAAACAAAGGGCGCGCGTATCTCGGTAGCCCCTTTAGAATCTTTACACATATCTGAAAATGTACGGTTAGAAACAATTGAGGCCGGGAATAATGGAATCTTTTTCCCAAAAAAAAAAGAAGTTCGGTTATGCTTAGGCGCTGATCCGACATTACATAAAAAAGAGAAAAAACAAGAGAGTCCCTAAAAAGAAGGCAACGGGTCGGCCGAGGCGGAAAATCAAACTGGGACCCACAGAGCCGGGTTCGGTGGGTCTTTCACAACTACCGCGGCGGGTTTCTTTGGGCTTCTATAAAGTCTGACGTGCCTGTGGCCCGCCATACTCCCCATGTGGGTGGGGTGACATTGACTTACCGTGAGGGCAAGTTTGTATATCCTTGATTGATAAAGGAGGCTTTATTGGTGAGGTTTAGAAGTAGGGTGATTGTTGCAGGAAAAAAAAGGAGTATTTGTGTGTATGTGTCAAGATTAGTGTGTGTGTGTGTGTTTGTGTGATACTTAGCTTCTGATCCGACAGTGTGTAAGTTTAGCCAATTTCATTGAGAAACGCGGATCCCACCACTTTCTGAAATCACAGGGCGCCGCGCTTTGTTAGGGGTACGTTTTCCGTTCATGTGTATGTGGCGTGTAGAATGGCCCAACGGGTGCTACACAAAATGGAAAGGTCGAGGACCCCTACCCCTACCGAGAAAGCTGCCACAAAAATGAGTCACCCTTTTCAATGTTCGTCCGTGGAGCAGAGAACTGTACGACGCTGGAGGCTAGGCTATATGGCGGACCACAGGCACGTCCGTCTCCGTGGAAGCCCAAAGAAATCCGGCATGGTACTTGGGAAAGACCCGCGGAACCTGCCTGTGTGGGGTCCCAGTTTGCTTTTCCACCCCACACTACCTGTGTCCATCTTTCAAGGGACTTTCTTTTTCTCTTTTTACGTATTGTCGGATCAGCGCCTTCGGGTGTTTGTGTTTGTCACATCTGTTAGTGTTGGAATGTGTGGGATTTAGGTAATTTGTATGGTATTAATGTATTAGATATTTGACATACCTTGATTCATAGTTGGTGTCGAGGCCGGTGGTCCTTGAATCTTGGTCCATATGTCGTATATGTGCAAGCTTGAGTGTTTGTTGTTGTAAGTTTTTTTTTATTAATTAAATAAAAGTTGTTTTGTCACATGTTGCTCACTCAATCGGGCACTGCTGAACGTGTGGGCCGTTGAGTACGTCCACATTCAGACACATCTGTTTGCACTTGCAAATGCAATGCAGGTGTGTCGTTTCAACTTGCGGCCAAGGCCGCGCCCTAATCTATTCAGACTTTTCCACTTTTCCACCCTGCCGCTGCTTCGCCACCGTTTCGACCAAAACCCAGCGTGCGGTCCCACGGGCAGCTACCAGTCCCGCATTTTTCAAAGAAACTGCCACCCCCCCCCAAAGATCCACCCTCCCGCTGCTTTGCCACCGTTTTGACCAAAACCCAGCACGCGGTTCCACGGGCAGCGACCGGTCCCGCATTTTTCAAAGAAACTGCCAACCCCCCCCAAAGTGTCGTGCCTGCACCTGCCTACATTTTTCGAACCTTCCAACGACCAAACAAGGCCGAATCAACAAACGGTATAATGAAGGACGACGAAAATGTCTCGGGGGGAAATGTCTCAGGGGGGAAAAATGCAACCCTGACGGACTGCAAACTTTTCCACTTTTCCACCCTGCCGCTGCTTTGCCACCGTTTTGACCAAAACCCAGCGCACGGTCCCACGGGCAGCTACCGGTCCCGCATTTTTCAAAGAAACTGCCACCCCCCCCCAAAGTGTCGTGCCTGCATCTGCCTGCATTTTTCGAACCTTCCAACGACCAAACAAGCCTCTGAATCAACGACCGGTATAACGAAGGACGACGGAAATGTCTCGGGGGGGAATGTCTTGGGGAGGGAAACGCACCCCTGACGGGCTGCGAACAGACGGACCTACTGAGGAAGGGTGGACATAGAAAAGGCTGACACATTTTCACAGCAACCTTCTAGGTAGGGGTAGGGGTCCTTGAGCTTTCTGTGTTTATGTAGAGTCTTTGGGCCGTTCATCACGGGCTATGTGCCACATACACATAACCTGACAAAGCGCCGCACCCACTGACCTTAGAAAGTGATGGGGTCCGACATTTTCACCAAAATTACCGAACTTAGGCATTGCCGGATCAGAAGCTTGCACTGGCTGATGGCATGGGCAATTAAACATAAAAGCGTAAAAAAACTAACTAAATGCAAAACAGGTCATCCCATCCAGCGGCCTAGCTCAGTTGGTAAGGCACGTAAGTGGCATTCCGGAGGTCTTGGGTTCAATTCCCATTGGCCTCATGTACCTTCCTGCACAAGCTTGGCGCCCGTCACCTACAGATATGCTCCCCCCGAGTGGCATTGAGCAGAGACTGCTGATGTTCATATGGGGAGGGGACCGAAGGGGAGGCACAGTGACTGGCCCATCGAAGAAGCTCGGTCCTGATGCTATCGGCTGACCCCTGGCCGGTATCGCCCAACCGCTGTAGCAGGTATCGCACCTTGCTGGTGGGTGCAGCTCCCGCATGTTCCCTCATTGGAGGCTTGAGCACGGATATCAGCACCCCTAGCAATCCGGCAGGTGTTCTTTCAACAAAAAAAAAACGAAAAAAAAAAAAACGGATGTGGCTGCTATGGCGTTCCCCGTAATACTATAATGACAATAAAAAGGGCCTGAAACTCCTGTCCAGATTCGACAGGTATTTGAATTGGTTGGGCTTAAAGAATTAGCCTTTAAAAAATAGAATAGAAAAACTGCTGGATGTCCCAACTTCATCAGCACTCTTTGAACAAAAAAAAAAAAGAGGTCATCCCCCAATGACGAGCTTTTTGTTCTGTAAGTTTGCCCTTCTATCGTTTCCTCGTCTTCCTCCCCCAGGGGCCAAGGGCCAAGTCCCACGACCGTCGCTCGGTAATGGGGACCTCCCTGTTGTGTGGCACTCGTTGCCACCGCCGATTGTCATGGATCGTGGGGCAAGGTCATTCTCTTCATTTTCACGTTGGCTTATTGAGGCAGGCGGTGAACTCGGTGCTTCCCCATTGGCTGCACATGTTCACCTTCTTTTGTCGAAGGTGGTCTGTGAGTCCTCCTCTCTAAGGCGGTGCATATCAAGCTAGAGGGACTGCCAGTCCCATTTCAGATAGGGTGGTGATGAACCAAAAACAAAAAGGGAGAGGGCAAAAACCCTGCATCAATCCAGCAGCCCAGCTCAGTTGGTTAGGTACACAAGTGGCATTCACGAAGTTTGTGGGTTCAAGCCCCATGACCGCCGGCGGCGCACTTAGTGCCAACGGACTGTGATAGTCCTCTGGATACCCCTGATCGGAATTAGCGGGGTCTATGACCAACACGGGTGTGAGTGCGAGCGCGAGTGGGTTGCGTGTGGTGTGTGGGAGAGTGTTGGCCATAGCCTCTGCTGCCACTAGATGAGGGGTGGGGGACGATGAGAAAGGGAGGCGCAGCTACTGGCAAAATGCTCGGTCTTTGCGTTAGCCGGACCCCCACCGGCGGCCCCACCCCATCCCTGACTACTGGTGTTGGGGCGGGGGCAACATGATTTACCTCGTTTGTGAGGCCCTATGCTTGCAAGGGTCCCCTCTATATAGTCTTAGGAGTAGTGGTAGCTCAGTTGGTAAGGCATTCAAGCGACATTCAGGAGGTGGTGGGTTCAATTCCCATTGCCCCCACGATAATGCTTAGCGTCTTACCTTCGAGACGGTCAGTTGGTAACCAAGTGCGTGGTAGCACCCACGATAGTGCCTGTGGCATGGGGCCTCGCTGCACTACTCTCGAAATGCACAAAAGACAAAAATCATGGTGGTGTATCTTTCCATGTTCTAGCAGAAGATTCACTCTCGTTTTGCCCATTTCGAGAGCAGTGCAGCGAGGCCCATGCTTAGTGTCTTACCTTCGAGACGGTCAGTTGGTAAACAAGTGCGTGGTAGCTCAGTGGGCAGAGCTCCGATGTTGCAGTGGGGAGGTTGCAGGTTCGACTTTGTCAGCCTGCAATTTTCCCTGAGCACAATTGGTTGGTGTGGGTTGCACCCCACGAACTTGTCCCGAGCCTGGCATAGCGCCCTTACAGACTAACGACCTCAATAGCTCAGTGGGTAGAGCTCTGATATTGTAACTTGGAGGTCCCGAGTTCAACTCCATACTATGCTCATTCATCATATCAGCTAGGGATGGTCCTCTGGACGGAGTCGGGTGGGGACGTGTGCCTTTCCTGCGGGAAAGTTGATGTAGGCTGGATGCTACTCTCTCAGGCAGGTGAGTAGTAAGGGGTTGGTTGGGTGCATGGTGATACCGTGGCAGTCCTATGGTGGGAAGGGTTGCCTTGTAGGGAAACCAATGTCGAATCAAGAAGTGTGTCCTACTCTCGATGTCTATAGACCCATTCTGAGGGGTGGTGGGTTTTCAGAGGTGGTTGGGCGCAGTTGTTGATGACGGTCGAGGTCTCCACCATTATCATTGACTGACTCTCCCTAGCGAACAGACATAAGCACACTCATTAGTAGCAGAAAAGCAACCACATACATCCACACAGACTATGATATCANATTATCATTGACTGACTCTCCCTAGCGAACAGACATAAGCACACTCATTAGTAGCAGAAAAGCAACCACATACATCCACACAGACTATGATATCACACTAGCTCACATAAAACAACCAGCATACTCAACAACCAACAGTAGCCATGTATGATCCCAGCTGTGCCAGGTTAGTGCTTAGACACTGCCTATGAGTGCCCTCACTGCTCACGGGACTAGTTGAGAACTATGCGCCTAGCTCCCGAGGTTCCCGTATAACGAGGCTTGTACGCTAGTGCCTCAACTGGGGCTGAATGGGGGAGCTCATTCAGCGTCAGTGCCCGCGTCCGCTGTCTGGTCAGGTTGCTCCAGTAGAGAGTGATGTTCCTCGCATGAGGTAAGATAGAAATGGAGTGGGGGTGAGCCAGGAGATATATCGAGAGGAGGGATAGGATGGGAGTCTCGTGAGTATGTCCTTAAAAAAAAAAAAAAAAAAAAAAAAAAGGAAGGTAGTGAAAGGCAAAAATATTTTGACAGAAGTTGACAGAAGAATATAGAAAGAACAGAAAAAAACATAAAATTGAGAGACAAAAAAAAAAAAGGCCTGCATCACCAGATGGCCACGGTCTGTTCAAGAAAGGAAAGCCTTCGCCATCAAGACTATCTGCACTGCTCTCCAAAGGTCGCATTCGACAATGAACTTTCTGCAAGAACATGGAAAGATGCACCTCCATATGTTTTGTCCTTTGTGAATTTCCAGCTCAGTGCAGCTGGCCCATTAATTCATATCCTATACCTCCGTTTTTTTTTTGTTTTTTTTTTTTGTTTTTTTTTTTTGTGTCTCTCCATCTGGAAGAACTGTACTCAGGGGGGCACAGCGACTGGCCACTCAGATGATGCTCGGTCCCTCTGCTACGCGCTGTCCCCTGGCCGGTGCCCCCCAGTGGGGGATCCCTGAAGGCTATCAGGCCACCCTGGGCTGAAAAGGCCACCGTAGTCAGATTAGACACAAGATTGAATTTACCTGGGCTGGTTAGTCCGATGATAATACCTCAAGGCCATCGCCCTTTTAAAACAGAAAAAAAGAACTGTAAGCTCGCTACACAGCTGGAATATTTTTCTGCCCCATGGAGAAAATAAGGCTGCACAACGCTGCCCGCACTCGCAATGTGCCGCATAGTTCTGAGGACAGGAACAGGAGCAATGTTCGTGGGACTTGGCCCCGGTTGCTTCTTGTAAGGGACACCGAACCCGGTTTCCGGGCTATAGGGCGTCGTTAGACACTCCTCGGGGACGTGACATCCACAAGGACACGCTCGTTCCACCTGTCCTTGTGGACGAAATTGAAAAAGAAATGTGAAAACGCCACAAGGAAAATTCCTCGTGGCATCCTTGTGGCCCCAGCCAATATTTCCTTAGGTCCCTTGGAGCTCAAGGAACCGTGATTCACGGAGTGGCGAAGACATGCGTCGACGGAGAGTTTTGGTTCTTGGGTGGTCCAGATGTGGTCCAGCGGCGTTAGCACGGACATCCCCGCCCTCCAACGTCTGCGTAGTCCCCCAACGTCCCCCAACGGCTACTATTGGCGGTGGGCCTCCAATCGGGTGGCGTTGCCGTTTTCGACCGGCATCATGCGGTCTCGTGCGCTCGAGGAACGTATGCGTAGTCCCCCAATGCCCCCAAACGGCTACTGTTGGCGGTGGGCCTCCATCGGACGGCGTCGTTGTTTTTGGCCGGCATCAACGGTCGGATTTTTTTTTTTCCCGGCGGCGCCTTTAGTCCATCCACAATAGAGGTTTCTTCACAAGCGTTGTATTCCCATGCATGTCGTCACATGCTGCACGCCCGATAAGACTCTTGCCTTCTCCGCCGTCTTGTGCTCATTGCTCCCCTCTCCACCGTGCAGTTCATGGCCGACCCGTATTGCAGGCTCCCTCTTCTGCTCCTCATCACTGTGCTGTGACGAGCCAATTCCTGTTCCGCGTGATTCTCTGCGTGACGACAATGAGGGGTCCTAAGCTGGGAAGGTTGGGCCAATTACGGGAGATGCGATCCAATGGGAAAATTGCATCGGTGTCCTTGTTTGTTCTTCTTTTTACGTCGCCTCTTTTCGGATGACTGGGGCCAGGGCTGGGCAAGTCCCGGGATGGTCGATTGAGTGGCTGGCGCGCCGATAGAGGCGCGATTGATAATGGTTGATGTCGCTTCCTTCTTGTTCTGCTATCGGCCTTTCGGCGCGGTAATCGCACGGGAATTTTGCTTCTTTCTTTTTGAATTTCCTTTTCGAATCTTGTCGAGCCCGCGCTGACTCTTGGAATTTCGGGCTTTCTTTTCGGGGTTTGTGTTTTAATAAAGTTCTTTTTGCATTTGAGCATTAATAGGAATATAGGAATTTAGGAATTCGGAATTTTATTTGGCCACGCGGTGCTCTTTGTTCACGCGTTTCTTTTTGCGGCTGCAACGAAGCTCTGATTAGTCGGCGCCTTTAATCTTGCGTGTAACTGTAATTTTGGGCGGGGTGCCCTTGTAACTGTATCTTTCTTCTAGAGCTCGTCTTTCCCGCCCTCTCTCTTCTTTGCTGCGTTTAGTTGGCCCGCGGGCTGCATGATCGGATCGATGCGTGGAGAGTGGCTACGTCCCCCACGCCGCGATCTGGCCATGCAGAACGCAGGCATTCCCCCCCATTCTCTCCTTCTTTTTTTTTTTTTTTTTTTTTTTTT